>QODF01000173.1:1583571-1715637 GCA_024372805.1 Oostethus manadensis
GTCATGGAATGGAAGGCTTCTTGTCAACGCATCATCCATGACCGGGCCGGAATCCAACCCGGCTGAACCCGCACCCTCTGGCACAGCAAAAAGAGACGAGTGTGCGTGTGCGTGTGCGTGTGCTGGCTGGGTTTTGTCCCAACACAAAAGGTGTGTGCGTGCATGTGCAGCGCCGCGCACAAAGGTGTGGATGCGGCGGGACGGTCAATCAAGCGTCACCTACCGGAGCGATGGAGGCGAGGACGCCGTCTCCGTGTCGGCGCTGCCCGAACCGGGTGCGGTACTCCCATACGTGGTCTCCGGCTGGATTAGGAAGCGAGCGGATAGTCCGTGTGATGACGAGCTGGGCGCGGGGCAGCGGAGCTCCCTCCTCCGCCCCTGGAAGCTCCTCGATGCGGCACGCCGGAGCTGCTCATGAAAAAAGGTCCACCTTCGTGCGCCAATTAGCCGTCCCGGCCGGGCGCGCTCCTGACAGGCGCGCGCACCTTCGCGGGGTAGCGAAAATATGACGGCTGTCTGTGTCGGCCCAGAAGCGGGGAGGAGGTGAGGGCGGGGGCGGGAGGCTCCGGGGACCGGCTTTATTTCTTCCACGAGGAGGCGAGGAGACGGACAGCCTGGAGCGTCAAGGATGGACAGGATCGCGGGAAGCTCCCCTCCCCTCCCGACCTGCAGATGGACGCAATTTTGGGAATGAGTTTTACAAATCAAAAACGTTGGTCCAATCTTCGCATCCACCCCCGAAATTCAGTTGCTAAGCCGCTTATCCTCACTTTGGGGTTGTGCTGGAGCCTATCCCAGCTGACTCCAGACATTTCCGCAACGTGGGACTCAATGTTACCAAATGAAATATTTTTGTAGTTACAGCCCGGAAAGCCTGTTAATGACTACCTACATACGCGTTTTAACATTATTAGAGCCCCTGGACATGAAATAATACCCCTATAGTCACCTTTACACCTCTCTTGACGCCACATTGCAGCTCCTGCGCTGCAGGGACTCGAGCCAACTGGCGCGGTAGGAGGTTTAATACAAAAAATTAGCTCATCACCAGAGCAAGAAAAACATCTAGAGTACAACTACAGTTAAAACTGGGAACAAAAAATGCTGCTGAAAAACACCAGCAGGTAAAAATACAAAATAAAATTAGCAGACAACGCTGCTGGAGAAGCCAAGCAGGAAGGTAAAGCTAACAAATGGAGTTGGTGGAATAAGCCAGGGCTAGCAAATAAGCATGCTAGCTCACACAATGTTAACGATGCAAATGACCAGGAAGTGAAACATGCGAGAATGCCAACACAATGTAGTCATTGAGCAGGGAGCGAGTCAAATCCAAGGAAACAATCTGGCGGCACGGCTTCTGCAGGCCAGATGATGAACTGTTCTCAGGTGTGCACAAGTGGCTCCGACCCGGCAGAACCAGCGGTGCACTGCAACAGACTGCAGACAGGCCACCGCAGGCCAACATCAGGAACAACAAGCTAGCAAGCTAACCTCAAATGTATTTTTTCTAAACTAAATGAGCCAAAAAGTTACCACTTCCACACCTGGCAGGAGGAACTATTTTTTACTCATGACGGACGTGCCATGGCTCCTTCGTGACTTTATGTAGTGTTAATGTAATATAACATAAGGTAATGTTTTGTGAAATTTGTACTTCAAATAAGAAGTACAGAACAAAGAAAAGGAGGACCATTTCGTGGACTGATGAGAGTAAAATTGTTCTTTTTTGGGTCCAAGGGCCGCAGACAGTTTGTGAGACGACCCCCAAACTCTGAATTGAAGCCACAGTACACGGTGAAGACAGCGAAGCATCATGATATGGGCATGTTTCTCCTACTATTTATCCCATAGCAGGGATCATGGATGAGTTTGCATGCGTCAGAAGACTTGAAGAGGTCAGGTTGCCTTATGCTGGAGAGGACACGCCCTTGAAATGGCTGCTTCAACAAGACCCCAAACACACCAGTAAACCAGCACAATCCTGGTTCCAAACCAACGACATTAATGTTCCTCGGACCTTCATCCAAAGGAGAACTTGTGGGGTGACATCAGAAATGCTGTTTGTGGAGCAAAAGCAAGAAATGTTCATGAACGTTGTTAAAGAATGTTGGAGGGGAATAACAGCTGAAAGGTGCCACGAGTTGGTAGAGTCCATGCCACCCAGATGTCAAGCAGTCATAAATATGAAATATGAAATATCAGTTCAGTCATTCACAGGATTGGCAAATCCTAGAAACAAAAAATACTTTTGTGTTTGTAAAGTCGACGGCAGACATGGCTATTTTTTGAACACCCCTTTCAACTAATTGCCCTAATTGCCCGGCCTTGAGAGCGTGCACATCACGAATGCTGGCTCTCGTTTTCTGAGAATCTACTGCACCTACCGGTAACTTGTTTGCCATGCAGCAATACAAAAATACTCAGAACAGTCCTTACTCTGGTTAGTCACATAGGACTGCTATTATTTTCAACACTACTCTAAATTTATGAACATGTACATTTTTGGAATGTGGGAGGAGGGCGGAGAAAACCCCCACAGAGATGCCCAAACGGCGATGGGACTGTGTGGCCAACATGCTAACCGTTATATGGTTTAGTCTCTTACAGTATGGAAAAAGAGCGTGTAGTGTGGCGTGTAGTTAGGAGATGGTCGATCACAATCGCCCGCAATCACGCCAAAATAAAAGCGCTTCTCTTCCAACTCCTCCAGCACGCCTTGGTTTCTCTCTGGCTTTGCTTCATGATGACAAAAAAGCACGCTTCTTACATGTCCTGAAGAGCAACATCCCACATAAAGGAGGTGCGAGTCGGAGAAAAGCTCACGGAATCACAATGCAGAGCTCGGAACATTGCATCAATGATTCAGCAGGACCGACAAATGAAAACGGAGCCACTCTTGTGCCCGTGGTGCACGTGGCGGGATTGGAAGGCGGTGGGATGAGAGAGTGGCACAGCATGACAATGACGTTAGCCATGTTGGAGATGGAGGATGCACGGACCTGTGACCCAAACAAAGTCCTCATCATCAATATTGCTTGTGACGCCATAAAAATGTCTTTTTTTTAAAAAATAAATTAATTAAATAATTAATTAAAAAGAAAAAAAAAATACCATCTGACCCAATTGCTTAAGTAGACTACATACCAGGAAAATGTACCCGTGTTTCCCGCAGGGCCAAGTCCGCCCAGAATCTTTTGTTTTACCAGCTGTGAAATAGCGGCAAATAAGATGGACAGTTTAATATGAAAGGAGTCGATGCAAGCAATGACAATGCCAGCGCTGGACAGAAAGATCAGCCCACTATGCGAGCTCAATAAGACCATCTAGAGTAGTCTTTTTTGACAACAGAGTCTAGAGGGTTGTGAATACTAAATATAATCTAAATTTAGCCAGAAAGTCGCTAAATTGGCAACGCTGCTTCCTCCTGATGACTCTTCTTAAGGTTTTAGAGTTAAATGTGTTATGAGCAATGGCTGTGTTCGGACCTGCCCTTTTAGCTAACAGGGCCAAATCCATCTAGATTATTTTATTCTACAAGCTGTAAAATAATACCAAGAGTCTCTCAAGAAAGGAGTCAATAAAAGCAATTGCAATGCCAGCGCTGGAGAGAAAGATCAGCCCACCAACTAAGGTCTGGCGAGGTCCAAGCAATTTCTAAACTAAGTTCTTCTTCCTCATAAGCCTGCTCTTGATGCAGTCCCAATGATCAGGAAAGTTTGGTCGGATCTGGTTTCAATCAATCCTTGGCTGGGTGGGGCTAGCCGACTCAGCCTGAAGACAGAAAGTGTGACTCATAATAAAACTTTGTGTGTGTATGTGCTTAATTAAACAGGGTGCCTTTTGTTTGTGTTATCTCTCTGTTATGAGAAAATGCAAATATAATTCATCATTGATTAATCGATAATCGATTAATTAATCAACAACTACTTTGGTATTTGATAGTTTTTCTTTGGAAAAATGTTAACATTGGCTGATTTCAGCCTCATAGATGTGAATATTTCTAAACTTCCTGAGTCATCCATGAAAGCAGAAAAATTATCTGTGGTTGTTTCTCTCAAATGTGTCACCTGTTGCTAGGCAGAGTTCACAGGGCTTCAACCTGAACTTTCCCCTAATGAAAAGAAAAATGTCAGTCACGTCCAGTCAGTTGGAAGGTCAAACGCTGGGCTGATGGCGTCGTGCCCTTTGACAAAGATAAGAACAGGAAATAAACTACTAAAAAAAAACAACACAGCATTGTAAAATGTATTAATTTCCCAATTTACTGTACTTTGTTGTAAGTAATATATAATAAACATACGGGAATTGACTGTCAATCAGTTCAGGGTGTCCAGTTCACTCACTTACTCCTTATGAAGACATGTGGTATAAAAAATGAATCAAAAAAAGAAAAACAACAATGAAGGCATAATTCCAGAAAAAATTGCATGTGAATGCTGTCGAATCCCTAGCACACAGCCGGAGTGAAATGCTGTAGCTAGCATGCGTACACCTAGCATGATAGCGCATGCTAAAATGCTAAAAAAAAATTGCATGTGACTGCTGGTGATGCTGATGCCAAACTGCAATGCTGCACTTGCTGATGAATCCCTGGCACACAGCCGGACTGAAAGGCAGTAGCTAGCATGCTTACACCTAGCATGATACCGCATGCTAACATGCTAAAAAAAATTGTGTGTGAATGCCGGCGATGCTGACGCCAAACTGCAATGCTGCACTTGCTGTTGAATCCCTGGCACACAGCCGGACTGAAAGGCAGTAGCTAGCATGCTTACACCTAGCATGATACCGCATGCTAACATGCTAAAAAATATTGTGTGTGAATGCCGGCGATGCTGACGCCAAACTGCAATGCTGCACTTGCTGTTGAATCCCTGGCACACATCCGGACTGAAATGCTGTAGCTAGCATGCTTACACCTAGCATGACAGTGCATGCTAACATGCTATGTTAAGCATGCTAACATCTAAGATAAAACACTGTATACCTTTATACCAAAAAAGCTAACATGCTAATTTTATTTTCTTATTCTACTGCGTGCTGTCAATCACTGTGGCAACTAGCACGGGATCACATTACTTGGCTATTTTTTCCCTCTCCTACCTCAGTTTGACTTGGCGTAATTTGCCTCAAGGCAGCTATGTGCGACCTTTGCTTAAAAAGGAGCGACCTATGGATAATGGGGCGCTGTGTGCAGTGCATGTTGTGTGTGTGTAGGGGAAGGGAGGTCCTGCTCCTTGCCTTTTTCCATATGCAAATTGATTGGCCATCAGTCCATGAGCCACTGTGCTGATATATACCAATTATTACCATTTATCATTGTGCTAAGTTAAAATGTCAAGGAAAAAAACAAAAAACAATGTTAATAATAAGAAAAATAGGATGAAGCAAAGAATTTGCGCGTGAATGCTGAAATGTAGAAACATCTTAGAAAATCTATTCAGCTGCCGGGGATTGAACCAGCAGTCATCAGGTTTGGCAATTCTACGACCCGAGCCATGCCACGCGTGCCCAGAACCAGCACAATGTTATGGTTAATGTAAACGCTAATAGGGGGAAACACTGAAATTGTCCATTCATTTCGAATGGGAAAAATGTAAAAAATAATGCATTTTGTGAAAGGGGGAAAAATATTTTTAGAAAAGTCCTGAATATTTTGATGTTGGAAATGGTGGAATGTGAAATGTTGTAAAAATGAAGAATGACTGTAAAATTTGAAACATTACAAGAGGACAGAGGATCGAACCAGCGAGATTAGGTTGGGAAATGATCACTTTACCACCCGAGCGAGGTCACCCTGTAGAGCTGGCGAGCCCAAACAACGAAAGGATGCCACTTTGTAACGTTGTACTGTAACTTCAATAAATCCTGAATGATGATGACTTTTAATTATTATTAAATGACGACAATAAATTATTACTAACAGCAACAATGATTACTAATATTAATTAATATTATTAATATTAAAAAAATATATCCAACCTAATTTTCCAAAAATGACAACTTTTGTTTCTCAAAATATTATGATTTTAATTATGATATTATATTATAACACAGGGCTAGTAAAATGGCTTTTTCTTTATTCATAATACTTATTCACATAAAATTTGCTTTATAGTACCTTTTTTTAAATATTTTGACTTGACTCAGAAAATTCTAGCTATTTTTACACCCCCCCCCCCTTAGTAATGACTTTATATTCCCATAATATTTTGACTTTATTCTTGTAAAACTGTATAACATTTCTACAACCACATTTTCCAAAACATTATTTGTTGTTTGTTTCTCATAATATTATGACTTAAATCATATTATGATAGTATTATTCAATACTATCTATATCATTTTACATTATATATAGTGTTATTACTTATAACATTATGACTTAAGACAAATTGAAATGATGTATTTTTCTTTAATATTTCACTTTATAATATGTTATTCTCGTACAATTATGACTTTTATTCATTTCTCTTAATATTTAGATTTTATTGTTGTAAAATTACTTTTTTTTTTTCCTTTTTTTGCTGTTGTTTGTTTTTTTTAGTTACAAATGTGCCGCGGGCCAATACAAAAACAGACGCAAAACGGCCCTAACTGGCCCCCTTAGCACACCCTTGCTGTAGAACAAATGGAATGGTACAGAAATGGGAAGTGAAACATGACCAGTAGGGAGAGCCATTTAATTTGTGGTTCTTGTAGACTACTAATGTTGGAATTTGAAATGCCGGGAAGAAAAAAATGCGGACTGAATGAACTGTATAAATAAGTTTATAGGATTTAAGGATTTCAAGGGTTGAATAAGATTACAGCCGGACCGAAGAGCGAACCAGCAACCATTGGATAGGCAAGTGGAATGTTACAATAAAATGTGCAATGATATTAATGTGCAAATGAGTAGCCCATTCCTTTTCAATGGAAAATATGAAATGACAGTAAATGTCGGATTTTTGGAACATGCCGATGTTGATGGGATTTTTTTTCACAAGGAGTGTGTTGCATGTCAGGACCAATACGTTAATTGGGACGATCATGTTGAAAGTCACCTTTACACCCACCCGATGTGGAGGAGCGCTCAGCATGCGAGGCCTGGAAAAGCCGACAGTGTGATACCTGACCGCCCGTGTGACATTTACTTCATTATTCAGTCACCGCTTTCCATCCATGCTGTATTTATCCCCACCACCCCCTCGGTGCCGCCTCAGCGGGAGTGGCGGTGTAATTATGCAGTCAGACGGTATTTACAGACGCACAAGCGCCTTCATTTATTCCAACGGTTAGCGCTAATTCCCCGCTTTAATTTAGAGCTGGTCCTCCCGTTGGGAAAATGAGAGACGCAGATCGTAGAGGGAGACCAGCGTTGGAGAGAAAAAGCACACTGACGTAACTTACAGACTGGAACCAACACGAGAACGCATCTGCCGTCGTAGTTGTTACGATGATCTCCTTTGTTTTGCTACGTGGCTTTTCCTGAAAAGGCCTGCTGATTGGTACCACTTGGGCTATACCCGTAATTCCCAACCATCCCACGGCTGGAATTAGGTGGAAGTTCTCCTTTCAGAAAGACAACACTCAGGCCCTTCAAAAGGCTGCACACCGGTGAGAAAAGCGGCATGGATAACCTTCTGAGAGCCACTTCACAAACGCTACAATGGTTCTTATTGACATTTTGGAACGCGCACGGCGGCGGGACACAATAGCTTAACGAGCCCCGGCCAAAACACTCACGTCCGGATCGCCGGGAAAAACAAGCCACTGAGCTTGCAGGTTCGGAAGCAGGCCTCAGCCCAGCATGAAAGCACGCTATTGATATTTGAAAGAAGAACCCCGCTGATGATTTCACGCTCAATTTTAATTGCCTCGCGCTGAAATATCCAGTTGAGCCCGTTTGATGACACGGGGGGGGGTTCCTTGGTTTACAAACGTTTTTGTTACATTTAAAAATATGAATATCCTCTGAGTTTGGCCTCTCCAATGTGAATATTTTTACATTTCTTCAATCATCAGACTTATTATGCTTGAGTTTGAGGCAAAATGAGACATTCACGCACATCAGCTTGGACAGGGGCGGATGTTTGTGCCTCTTTCTGGTAAATGAAATAGATCAAACGCCAAGAAGTTGAGTCGATTTTAAGAAAAAACTGCATGAGAGTTTGTCATGTAGGTGAAAAAGCCTATTATGAGTAGCAACTCCGCTCTTTGCTCTATTTTTCGCTGTCAATTTTCCAAATATTTCTACTAATCTTTGTAAATATTCTTCACCATAATCTTTTGACTTTAGACTTCAGAACTGCTTGCGGATTCCCTCAACTTTAACTCAAACAGGCGAAAGCATGAAAAAAATGTTTCAGAAATCAAAAATATTCTTCAGAGCAAAAATTGGATTTTATTAAACACCTTGGAAAAGGACGTGACAAACACAAGAGGCACTAAGATAAGAAAAAGAGGCGTTGCGAGACTAAATGCTGCCTGATTATGTAATGATATCAGGGTCTGCAGGATGATATCAAGGCACAATTTCTAAATATTGCTGTCTTGTGCACCATCCTTGAGGAAGGGAAATCTCTTAGGGAAGGACATGGAGCATTATGCAATGATATCAGGGTTCTGCAGGATGACATCAATACACTATTGCAAGATAATGCTGTCTTGTGCACCATTCTGAAAGATGCAATGATATTAAGGTACTGGAGGATGATATCAAGACACTATTGCAAGATAATGCTGTTCTGTCTACCATTCTTGAGGATGCGATGATATTAAGGTTCTGCAGGTTGATATCAAAGCACTATTGCAAGATATCGTTGTCTTGTGCACCATTTTTGAGGAAGGGAAATTATCTTAAGGAAGGAAATGGAGCATTATGCACGTTAAAAAGGTTCTGCAGGATGATATCAAGACACTATTGGAAGATAATGCTGTTCTGTCTACCATTCTTGAGGATGCGATGATATTAAGGTTCTGCAGGTTGATAACAAGGCACTATTACAAGATAATGCTGTCTTACGCACCATTCCCGAGTAAGGACAATTTCTTAAAGAAGGAATTGAAGCATTTTGGAATGGTATTAAGGTTCTGCAGGACAATATCAAGACACTACTGCAAAATAATGCTGACTTGTGTATCATTCTTGAGGAAAAGAAATCTCTTAAGGAAGAAAATGGAGCATTATGCAGTGATACCAAGGTTCTGCCGGATCATATGTAGATACGATTGCAAGATAATGTTGTCTTGTGCATCATTCTTGAGGATGCAACGATATTAAGGTACTGCAGGACAATATCAAGACACTATTGCAAGATATCGTTGTCTTGTGCATCATTCTTGAGGAAAAGAAATCTTTTAAGGAAGAAAATGGAGCATTATGCAGTGATATCAAGGTTCTGCCGGATCATATGTAGATACGATTGCAAGATAATGTTGTCTTGTGCATCATTCTTGAGGATGCAACGATATTAAGGTACTGTAGGACAATATCAAGACACTATTGCAAGATATCGTTGACTTGTGCACCATTCTTGAGGAAGGGAAATCTCTTAAGGAAGGAAACAGAGCATTTGATTACTGCTGTGATGTTTTTCCATTTTTATTCTCCTAATATTTTTTTCTTTGTTTAATTGTATTTTTTCCAATGCGTAAACGGACCCCCTGCCGGGGGCCTAACCAATTACTTCATCGAAACGACAAGCTCGAGAGGAATCTATTGAGAAAATAATGGTGTAAAGAGGTTGAGGCGGAAGCCGGGTAGGACTCCATTTGCAGAAGTTTGGTACACACCAGTCTTATGCGTAAGGCAGAGATCGGAAACCTGGTCACAGGCAAGAAGGTAAAAAACACGAGTAATCCGTCCAAACGGCAAGCAACCAAAGGGGTAATCCAAAAGGCAAAGACCAAGAAACAGGCGAGAAGTCCTCCACGTGGTAAAGCAGAAGAAATGCGAAGCAAACGCTCGGTAAGGCAGTAGAACCGGCAATACTTCGCAACCTCTGTTTGGCCTGGGCCATGCTTTAATGGCTGCCAAACAGGAAGTGGGTGCCGAGGGCCACAGGGAGTGCTAACGTCAGAGTTCAGGTGAGGGCTGCCTCTGCTGGCGCGGTGCTACAAATGGTCAGTGTTGCAGGATACGTTGGTATCGGTTGATATCGGTGTATTTTGCAGGTCGTCTCCCAAGCTGTAGTGCGCCAAAGAAAAGGAAAGCCATTACCATGGAAGTGAAATATAGTGAGTAGAAATCACCTGACCGGCACGACAATCATTTAGGATAAAGATTACTGAATGCTAATGAATGCAAGCGGGGTCATGGAGTTTGTGCGCTGTTACAAAAAGATCTGATAGGTAAGAAGAGACGCATATCCTTCTAGACTAGCATGGAAACATATTATTATATGTTTATATTATATGCTATATTTCAAATGATATTTTACTACTAAAATATAATACTATAAAATACAACAGTTGTTTTGTACTAAAATAGAATGTATATTTTTAAATATTTAAAAATATATTACATACAGTAAATATTTGAAGTGATACAGTTTGTTTTTTTACTAAAGTAGAATGCATATGTACTAAAATATAATACAATCAAATACAGTAAATACTTAGATATTTTTACCATATATTTGTGTCGTTTAGTACAGAAATGAGCACATTTTTGTTGTAGTAGTACAAAAATAGTTTTAGTAAGATATGCTATACAGTATAGTTGAGTTAATAATTATGTTCTTGTTTGAACTTTTTCTTTAAATTACTTAAAATATTCTAAGAACAAAAATGTGTACTATCGAGTGATACGTTTTTTTAGTACATACTTTTTCTTAAATACAAAAATACATAATGAAGTATGTAAAAATGTATACAAAAACAGCTGAAAATAAAATGTTTTAGTACATATGTTTTTTTTTTAAATCACTTAATATTTAAAAAATACCAACTAAAAATAAAAGATATTTTAAATTATATTTTTACTATATACCAAATACAAAAAAAATACATATGTATTGTACATAAAAATACATGTATTATATATATCAATCATTCATTTTCTATGCCGCTTATCCTCATTAGGGTCACGGGGATGCTGGAGCCTATCCCAGCAGACTTTGGGCGAGAGGCGGGGTACACCCTGGACTGGTCGCCAGCCAGTCGCAGGGCACACATAGACAAACAACCAGTCACACTCACATTCATACTGATGGACAATTTTTTTTTTTTTTTAGACTCGCCAATGAAGCTAACATGCATGTTTTTGGAATGTGGGAGGAAAGCGGAGTACCCGGAGAAAAGCCACACACGCACGGGGAGAACATGCAAACTCCACACAGAGATGCCCAACGGGGATTTGAACCCAGGTCTTCCAGATCTCCTGACTGTGTGGCCAATGTGCTAACCACTCAGCCACCGTGCGGCCATATTACATATATCAAAGTATTTTAAACCTAAAATATGTACTAAAATATATTATTTATATATAAAGTATATATTTTTTTACATTTTTAAGTAATATATTTAAATACATATAACATAACATATAACAAAAAAATGTACTAGAATATACTACATTGCTTAAAATATTTTAAAATATAAAATTCTCTATACATTATATATTCCGCCTATTTTTTTTAAGTTTTCACATAGTTTTCTTTTTTCTTAAAATTACATAAAATATTTTATGAACAAAAATATCAGCCAGAATATAATACTGAAAATATTTGACTTGATTTTAGCCCATATTTTAGTTCTTTTTTTCATTTTATTTATAAGAAACGTCCCACTGATACTAGACGTAGCAGGGTGACTGTACTGTACTGTACTGTACTGTACTGTACTGTACTGTGCTGTACTGTACTGTACTGTGCTGTACTGTACTGTACTGTGCTGTACTGTGCTGTACTGTGCTGTACTGTACTGTACTGTACTGTACTGTACTGTATTGAGCGACTCCACCGTTGAATGAGATGGCCACGTGGAAAAGGGAATGAGACAAAGCGTATTCATTCCAGCGCAGCCTCACCGCCTTATTGAACGCCGATGCTCGCTCATGCGGGTGGTGCGAGTCGCCTACGGGATGCTATTAAGTAACAATATTACATGTTATGCTGGGCACAGAGGTCAACTTAAGAGTTTTATGGGGCATGAATAATTAACACGCTGAGCAGTTTTTAGAGCCATTTCTTGGTAACCTGTGACATTTTTATAAATAATAATTATTACATAAATGGGCTACACAAAAAGAATTAAGAAGATTGACAGCAAACCTGGAGTGACTTCGTTATCTGGCATATACTTGGGTTTTGTTTTTGTATGCCGTACCAGCCTAATGTTTAAGACAAAAACACCTGATGTTTAATTATGTATCTGTACAAACCACTGCATGGGAGAGACTCAATAAGTCATTAATGTTTCACCAAAAATATGCATATTTAAGCATTTCGCCCCCGGAGTGTTCAAGCATAAAAACAGCGAAATAAAGGCAAATAAAAATACAAGGTATGACAAAACGACAACAAGCAACTCCTATTATCTTATTTTCTGACATGAGTGTCTACTCTGTTAGATAATAGGAGTGTAAAGGTGAGCATAGGGGTGTTATTTCATGTCTAGAGGTCTCTAATGTTAAAAACTATTTAGAAGATCTTAAACAGGTTTTCTGTGCTCTATAAATAGGGACGTCATGGAATGTCACTTCCGATGGTCGGGTCTGGAGCCAATTAACGGCGGCCGTCACGACCAAAGAGCAGAACATAATACAGAATAAAAGCATTCGGCAATGAAACCAATCAAAATGAAAGTTAATTTGACTGGCGGCTGCACGTTATTCCAGCTCATGAATCATTCATACCTGGAAGGATATGATTGAAAAGGTGAGAAAAGAGCCAGGGGATGTTCACTTCCCACTTGTATCCATCCCTGTTGCCTATTCACGGAATCAACAAAGCATTTAGGGCCGCCACAATGGGTAGCGGTCCATTACAGCGTGATAACATTCGTCTGATGCGTTCACAGCGCATTGAACACGAGCCGATCGCTCGACTGGAGCCGAAGCGGCTGTCAAACTCAGCTGGAACGGCTTGCTATTGCCGATAACGTCTGCTCAGCACATTTTCTTTGTCCTTGTGAGTCACAGCGTTGGGGTTATTGTGACGCACACCAAGAGCACTAAGATCACGTCCTAAAGTCGCTGTATGTGTACTGTATATGCTGCATATTATATTTTACAAAGAGCTGTTTAGCGGCAGGCATAGCCGAGGACAGCTATTTGGGGGCATTTGGGCTATTGGCAGCGCACCAGCTAATCACCGGGAAGGATTTCCAACACATCAGTAATTGTTGTAACAATCTCATTTGTTAGGTTTTATTTATTATGGATGGTGGGACGGGAACAATGTCCAATTACAAGTACGATCCTGGACTTTGTTTTTCAGAGAGGTCGTGTAGGACTCCCCACAGAGTGTCTGCATTTGGATGATGCGTTCAAGGACCATCTAACAACGTGGGACAAGTCGCCGCTCGCATTAAACATGCCAAAAATTGTGGGATTTCTAACTGCATAAAATGTTCTGAATAGATTAATTATTTAAAAAATGATTTTATATTGTATTTTTCTTTAAATCATTGCACCTGAACGGTTCCTTTCCAAAATATATTCTTTGAATGATTTTAAAAGAGAACATATTGTATGTAATATATTTCCTAATAAAACTAAATCTAAATGTAAACTATATGACTTGAAATACCTTAAAATAACTTTTGTTCTTGTTTGTTCTTTCTTACTTTTAAAAACAAAAATATGTATTACTTAAACTAAATGTACTAAAATCACTTAAAATATTTGAAGTAGTATATTTCAAAATATGTATTTCGGTACACATTTACTTGTTTTGTTTTCTTAAAAACACTTTAACAATATTTTACAACACAAATATATACTCAAATATAATGTATCTCTTAAAATATTTAAAAATATATTACATAAATATTTGAAGTAATATAGTTAGTTGTTTTTTACTAAAATAGAATGTATATTTAAAAATATTTAAAAATATATTACATAAATATTTGAAGTGATATAGTTTAATGTTCTTACTAAAATAGAATGTATATCTTAAAATATTTAAAAATAAATTACATAAATATTTAAAGTGACATATTTTAGTACATAATGTATTTGATTTTTCCTTTACAGAGATGATACAAACACCATAAAACAAGCATAAAAACGCTGCAAAATCTAAAACAAAGGCAAAGGGAAAATGTTGCAAATGCCCCAAACACACCCAAAAACAAAAACATTAATAAATGCCAAATTATACATGAGATATATTCAGCCCTAATGCTGATATGAACAAATGCTCGCTGCTCATCAAAGAGTTCTAGCTGATGATTCCCAATTGATGCGTATGATTTTCCACATGGCTGAGGTGACACAGCATACGGCATGGTAATGTTATAGGAGGCGGCGCAGGGAGAGAAAATCAGCACACCTTGCCAGCGACCGCGCAAAAAAACAAAAAAACAAAGCTTACTCTCCCTGGTGTCCTCAGGAGACAACCTGGCCAGCCAGAACAAAGAAAACAACTTCCATCAAGGTAAAAGTAACCTCAAATGTTCATTTATCCTTTTCAGACACATTTCAAATTGTTCTCCGCGTGTAAAACTGTAAAACTATGAAAATGTCTTTAGTGTTAACATTTTGGAGACTTGTGGCGTAACTGTGTTAGTCAGCAAAGAACTACAGACTCAACCGCTGATGACATCATAGACTTCCGCTTCCTGTTTCCATGTGTTAGCAAGCTAACAGGGTTTTGACATGACAAAATACATTATGAACACAGTTAATTAATATCACACGTGCCATATTCTACAGCGGAAAATGTACACAAACAAAATAGTAAATAGCAAAATAGCAGTAATTTTACGAGTATAAAGTCAAAATATTGAGAGAAAACAATTATTCTAACAAAATAAATCACAATTTTACAAACGCATGACCAAATATTATGGGGAAAAATAAGGTCTTAAAACATTTGAGATGAAATATTAAAGAAAAAATCTGGTATTTAAAAAAACTAAAATAAATTTAGCATTTAAAAAAAAATGGCTTTGGGAAATTTGCACCACATATTGAATGTAATCATATATTGTATATACATATAATATTATAATTATTCAAATATAATTCATAATAGATATATAATTAAAGTTAAATATACTTTAACAAAAAACTTTTTGTTCAACAATTTAAAAATTAGTGGTAATTTTGCAAAAATAAAGTCAAAATATTGACAGATAAATGTCATATTTTAATGGAAAAAAGTAAGCATTTTGTGATAACCAACTTGTAATATCTTGAGAAAAAAGAATGTAATTTTGGCAAAATGAAGAAAAAAGTCCTAATATTATGAGAAAAAACCAAAACCAAATAAAGTTGTAATATTGGGAAAATGACATTCGATTGGTGAAAAAGTTATTATAGTCCAAATATTAGGGGAATAAATAAGTCTATTTAAGAAAAATGTTGAACCATTTTCACATTTTTGTTTCACACATACAATCTTGCTGCTCTTTTCAGGAAGGGTTGCGTCACACAACAGCTTCAAAGTCTTCTTGGGCTGATATTGGAACACAAGAAGAGCAGTGAAGCCACGCATACGGAACTAAATTAGTCACGAAGCCATCACAGCTCCGACCGCCCCGTTCAGCTCCTGGCGTCTCGGCTTCGTCGGCGCGCCCGTGCGATGCACGTCAACTCATTTACATATTCACACATACAGCAGCATCTCATCAGAACGCTTGGCGGTTTTGCACAACAACGCATTTCAGGTCTCCCTCGGCGCGCACGTGCGGGCAGGCCCGAGCCAAGGCCGCGGCCGCGGCGGTAGTTTCAAGCACAAGTCCAAGAGTCCACAACAGGGTACTGTGTTTGGCCTCAAAACGGGGGTCGTGTGTGCGGCGCGCTGAGGGTCTTGCGCGTGTCTGCGAATGCACTCATGCATTTCAGGGGCTTGACCCAGATCCCACACAGACATGATAACAGATGACAGGTTGTCCTTTTGAAAGCCCTCTGTCCTGAAAGGCGGACCGGCCTTTCCCTGCCTCCATGTCCGATACCCTGATGCGTCCAACACGCCGCCATTTCCCTTTCAGCTCCAGCGTGGACTTCAAGACAAATCCAGCCTACGGCTCCAAAATCCTTTAGAGCCCTCTCTGAGAGTAACACATTGAAACCTGTGTAGAGTGTTTTTACGGCTGCTCGACTCCATTAAAAGCAACTATCTAAACGTCTTAGTAAACTTTCCATTTAACAGCTCACCACTACTAAATTCCTGGCTTAAGAGGACATCTCAGAAAACGTCTCTGCTGCTCTTTGTGTGGCGCCGAGTGTGTGCAAACTAAGGATGGACCTTAGTGCCGTGGAACTGTGGACTCATCGGGATGAATACAAATGCTTGTTTTCCTCGTCACTCCTTACCAAACAGGCTGGATGACTAGAGGGTTCACTCTGCGTCCTTTCTACAGCGGAATGCCGGGAGAGAGTGAACCCTCTTGTCAGTTATTCAATCTCTTTGTCGCAGTAGGCGGAAGCGTGGCGTCATGAGCCAGCAAACATGAATGAAGGCACAAAAGCGAGGGTTCCCCGGCGTGGGAATATTTCGGTTATAAACAAGGTGAGCCCATGAACACCGATGACCCGATATCCGGCATTTGGGGAATACGACCAACTTGCATGCGCACCTCAAACACAACAATTCCGTCCCGTTTTCCCAACGCACAATTTTCTTGCCGATTTATTGGTCTATGGTTATGACTTTTGGGTAGTGACCAAAAAGATAAGTTCCCTTCGCAGGGCGTCTTCCCTAGAGATAGGGTGCCCTGTTATCCGGGAGAAACTCTGAGTAGGGCCTCGGCTCCTCTGCGTTGAGAGGAGCCAGATGAGGTGATATCTGATCAGGATGCTTTCCGGACACGTCCCTGGGGAGGTGTCCGGAAGTATATCTAGGGAAAGAATCAGACATGTTGGCGAGACTATGTCTCTCAACTGGCCTGGGAACCCCTTGGGATCCGTGGGGAGGAGCTGAACAAAGTAGCCGGGGGAGAGGCTACCCAGATTTAGCGTTCCCCCAACCTCGGATAAGTGGAAGAAGATGGATGGATGGCTGGTGGCTGGACTCTCCCTTGGAGATAGGGTGAGACGGTCTGTCATCCATGAGGAACAAGGGGTAGAACCTCTGCTCCCTTGCATTGAGAGGAGCCAGTTGACTTGGCTCGGGCATCTGGTCAGGACGCCTCACAGACGCCTCTGCTGGAAAGTGTTCAGGGCACGTCCAGCAGGTAGGAGGATTTGGGATGACCCAGGACACATGTCTCCAAACTTGCCTGGGAACGCCTCGGGATTCTCCAGGAAGAGACTGACAAAGGAAAGGGAAGTCTGGGCTTCCCTGCTACGGCTGCTGTCCCACAACCCAATCTAGGATAAGCGTAAGAAGGAGGATGGCTGGTATTTGATTACATTTCTCTGTGCCACTAGGAAGAAAGTTAATCAGTCAATTGATTCATTGTTGTTTTCTAAAGATTATTGTTCTTATTGTTTCAGTGAGAGTATTGTGACTTGAGTGTATCGACTTCCCGCAGCTGGTGTCATGTTGTTCTTCCTCATTGTGGCGGAGCAGCGGTTCTACTCCGAGTAGCTCCCAGATGACAGAACTTCTCACCTTATCTCTAAGGGAGAGAGCAGCAACCCTACCATGGAAACTCATTTCGATCGCTTGTACCCACAATCTGGGTCACTACCCAAAGCTCATGACCCAAGGTTTCCTACCAGTTGGACGTGCATTGAACATCTCTCCAGGGAGGCGTGCAGGAAGCATCCTGACCAAGCGCCTGATCCACCTCTTCTGGTTTCTTGCAATGTGGAGGAGCAGTGGTTCTACCCCAAGTTTCCCCCGGATGACAGAGGTTCTCACCTTATGTGTAAGGAAGAGTCCAGCCACCCTCTGTCTAAAACTCATGTTGTACCAGCGATCTTATCCTTTTGGTCACTACCCTGAGCTTATGACCCAACGTGTCCTGGGTCTTCCCCAAGATTTCTTACTGGTTGAGCGTGCCTTGAACACTTACCCAAAAAGGCGTCCGGGAGGCATCCTGACCACATGCATGAGGAACTTCATATGGATCCTCTCAATGTGGCAGAGCAGCAGTTCTACTCCGAGTTTCTCCCAGATGACAGAGCTTCTAATGGAGAGTTCAGTCACCCTGTGGAGGAAACTAATTTCGGTCAGTACCCAAAGCTTATGATCCAACGTGTCCTGGGTCTTCCCCAAGATTTCCTACCAGTCAAAGGAAGGAAGGCGTCTGGGAGGCATCCTGACCAAATGCCTGATCAGCTTCATCTGACTCCTCTCAGGGTGGAGGAACAGCGGTCCTACTACAGAGATCCTCTCGAATGACAGAGCTTCTCACCTCATCTCTAAGGGAGTGTCCAGCCACCCCGTGGAGGAACCTTCAGTCACTACCCAAAGCTCATGACTCAACGTGTCCTGGGTCTTCCTACCAGTTGGCTGCGCCCTGAAAGCCACCACAGGGAGGCGTCCAGCACCAAATCCTAACCAGATGCCACCTTATCTGACTCCTCTTATATTCTTGCCTTTTCCAGCAATGACGCCAAAGTAGTGTGCATTTACAAATCCTGAAACCGCTTTGGACTCGCCGCTGACTTTTAATCTCCTGTGGTTGTGGCGGCTTGGCTGTAACACACACCCACCCTAACTCTGCTTACCATTTGGAATTTGGAATTTGGGCTATACCTTTAGCCAATCATCACTGGTGCCTTCACTCGCTACAATCGTGTTCTTCAACACATCCATCCGTCCATTTGGAGGTTCTAAATATATCCTATCACTCTACGTCCAATCAAACAGCGTTTTTATGGCAAGTGCAAGCCTCCTCGGATTCTATGTATTCATTATAAATGGGAATGTGTCAGCGTGTCGTTAAATATGCATACAAACAGCTAATCCCAAAGACTTTAGCGGTACTCCAGCGCAAACAAAGATCATGTTTTATTCAGGGCGTGACATGTGGTGACTCTGCACATTGTTTCCACAAATCCTAGTGCTTGGAGTTTTTGCGTGCTAATGGGGCAGAATTCATCCCGAGCGGTGTCATGGGAAGGACACACGAGGTATGTGGAGCACGATATTCCGTATATACCTTCCCGCTTGTGCTTTCGTCAGCAGCCATGACGCCCAGGATGGCCTGCAGGGCATCAAGCACTCGGGATAAAGATGATATAGTCAATGAAATGATTAAGAGTTACGCTCCCTGCCATCACCCCGGAGGATGTGCAGATCTGTTTGCTTGAGCTGCGCCTCCGTTACGGATTTATCTCTGCTTTAGCGCTCTTGCTTTGGTATTCATCTCCCTCCATGATCTTGTCACTTCTCGCTGCTTCCTAAAGCATTTAACCTTGTCAGCGATACTCCGGACCATCCAAATTTCCTGAAAGGGTGGAGCGTTTAGAATGACTTCCATTTTTAATAAACCGCTCCGCACGATCCGATGCATCGCTTTTTTTAGTATTTGACGCTCCGGAAAAACCACAAGAATGTACATTTTGCACCTCGGATCTTAAGGAAGTCCTAAGTAGAGCTTCAAAATGCAAAACGATGAAATGAGAGTACTTTATTGTAAGCAAGCATTAAAGCGATGAAGGATTCAATGTCAATGCATGGAATCTTTTTCTAGTCAGGGCATAGAAAACCTGTCTATCACTTTGTAAATACATCCTCCCACATTTTAGACATGACATTACACCCCTATAGTCCCATTTGCACTCCTTTGTTTACACCACATATACAGTTACAAATAGTAGTAACTAACCAGATCAAGTACTGTTATTAGTATATTTTTGTTTTGCTACATGGCAAAGAAGTTAGCACTGCGTGCAGTAGATTCTCAGTAAACAAACAAGACCCAGCGTTCCTGATATGCACGCTCTTAAGGCTGTGCAGTTGGCCAGTTAGTAGAAAAGGGGGTGTTAAAAAAAAATAGCAGTGTCTGCCGTTGGCTTTACAAACTCCAACTATTTTGTACAAACTTTTTTGTTTCTAGGATATCACAATCCTGTGAATGAATAAACTAATATTTACTTCTTTAGAACTGCTTCACAGGTGTGTGGCATGGAGTCAACCTTTCAGCTCTTATTCCACTCCAAGATTCTTGAACAACATTCCACAATTCATGAACATTTCTTGGTTTTGCTTTAGAAACAGCATTTTTCATGTCACCCCACAAGTTCTCCTTTGGATTAAGGTCCGGGTATTGGAGTGGCCCCTCCATAACATAACAACATTAGAAGATTTTGCTCATTTAGGAGTGTGTTTGGGGTTTACGTCTTGTTGAAACAGTCATTTCAAGGGGATGTCCACACATGCAAACTGATCCATGATCCCTGCTATGGGATAAATATGCCCAACACCATAGTAGGAGAAACATGCCCATATCATGATGCTTCACTGTCTTCACTGTGTACTGTGGCTTGATTTTGAGTTTGGGGGTCGTCTCACAAACTAAAAGAACAATTTTTCTCTCATCAGTCCACAAATGTTCCTCCATTGTTCCTCCATTTCTCTTTAGGCTGGTTGGCAAGTTGTAACCTCTTCTGCACATGCCTTTTTTTTTTACAGAGGGACAATCCGGGGAATCTTGTAAATACATTAGCTTCACACAGATGTCTTCTAACGGTCACAGTACTTACAGGTAAATCCAGACTGTCTCTGATCATCCTGGAGCTGATCATTGGCTGAGCTTGTGCCATTCTGGTTATTCTTTGATCTATTTGGATAGTTGTCTTCTGTTTTCTGCCACGTGTCTCTGGTTTTGCTCTCCATTTTAGGGCATTGGAGATCATTTTAGCAGCCAAACATTTTTTGCGCCTCTTCATACGTTTTCCCCCCTACAATAAACTTTTTAAAATGACGCTGTTCAATGCCTTGAATGACCCATTTTCCTCAGGCTTTCAAAAAGAAAGGCATCTCCTTAAAAGTCACCCGATTCACACCTTTTTGTTGTACAAAGTTGATTACTGACCACTGACTGAATGACTGCTATTTTTTAGAGAACACCCCTTTCGACTAATTGCCCAATTGCACAGCCTCAAGAGCGTGAGAACCTGATCATCTACCGCACCTACTGGTAACTTGACAAAAACAATACCAATAACAGGGATTCATCTGGACTGCTGTTCTTTTTTAACACTACGGCAGAGAGGGCCCCTCGCCAACGTTTTTAACCCAAAAGTCGGAAAGTTTGCCCAGCCCGCCATAACAGGTGCTTGGATTTGTGTAGGAACCTCAAATGTAAATTCAAATGTAATATGAACAAATTGTCAAAAATTAATTAGAACTGTTTTGATTGAATCCTTTTAATTCCGTTTTTACTACTACACACTTCACTTTTTATTACAATAGAAGCGTCATCATTCTCTGATGCTTCGCCTCCCTCCCGCGACTGCTCCTGCTTTCGCTAAAAACAGCGATGATGTCGTTTTATCAGAAGTGACTCGGTCGGCCCAGCTGCCAAATGGAAGTCTAACACTCCGGGAAAAGACCAAAAAAGCGGGTTCAAGTGACGAGCGGCAGAGAAAGGGACCTGCGCCTGGAGATGGCCGTGTGCTCCTTGCAGGGATGGTGATGACGATGGTGAGGTTGATTGAATTGAGAGGAAAAGGGTGCAGGGGAGCTGGGAAACCCTTCTTAAACCGCCCAATCAAACACTCCCTTCTCTGGGAATCACTTAGCGAAGGCTTTCTGACTGCAAAGGAACGCTTCTTGTGTCTGCGTGGAGGTTTGCTGCTGACGCTGAAGTTTCTCTTCTGCAGGACTTCACTGAACTGAAGGCATTTCTATTAAAGATTGCAAAGGCAGGAAAACAGTGAGACTTTGTGAGGGAATACGCTCACTGGACACAATGGGGTGGCGCTCCAAACTATTTCTAAATTCTTTCTTTTATAGAAATAGTTGTAAAAAATATTCTACAAAAAATGTATTTATTAATGTATTTTTGGAAATAGGCATCACAGGATGTGGGGGCCACTTTTACCTTTTTTATACCAACTCATGCAGATATGCAAAAACATTTTTATATTAACAGTTTTTATGCTTTTTAAAAAAAATAATACTTTCTTCTACATTTTTTCTGACATCTTTATCGTCTTAATATTTAGACTTTATAACGTTTCACCAACCTAAACATCATAAAACTGCAACTTTGTTTGTTTCTCATAATATTACAACTGTTACAAAAATTACATTTCTAGCATTTCATATTTCAGCTATTTTTCCCCTTAATATTATTCCTTTATCCTCAAAAAATCCCTCCTAGTTTTCTGTAATTTTGCTGTTCTTTTTTAGTTTTCTTATTTTTATAATGTGCTGGGGTGGTCCAATAAAAAAAAAGTTTATTTCTGACATTTATCTCGCCTACATATGACCGGTGTAGCTTTGCATTACATTCAACTCCCGAACACACCCTTTGTCTCTTCAATTGCCATCGTTCCCCCGTGACACAATGCAGGTTTAGGCCCTGAAGATGCCTCACAAACTTACAGTACATTGAAGTCAGTCACAGGACAACTATGGTGCGTTCAAGGACTGCCCAAACGCAGCACAAAATATCAACACTTCACGAAAAAACCCAAATCGGTGACACACAAATATTGTTTTTCCTAACAATGTGTATGCTGTATTATCACATATTTGATATACATTATTAGCGACTTATGGTGAATGGGATGTATTTTCTAGAGGAAAAATGCCCCGTTTTTATCTATGTATACATACAGTCGTGTGAAAAAGTGTTTGCCGAGTTTCTTTTTTATTTGCATGTTTGACACACTTAAATGTTTCATGTCATCAAACAAATATAAAATAAATAAATAAATATTATTCAATAACAACTGAACACGTGGAACTTCATGTTATTAAGCGAGAAAAAAAATCCAAACCTATGTGAAAAAGTGAACCCAGGAGTGGCCGGCTAACCGAAATTCCCCCAATAGCGCAGCGACGACTCATCCAAGAGGTCACAAAAGACCCCACAACAACATCCAGAGAACTGCAGGCCTCACTTGCCTCAGTCAAGGTCTGTGTTCATGACTCCACTGTAATACAGATACTGGGCAAAAACAGGCCAAGGTAATTTAGATCCATCAGTGCGGAGACTAAAACAATTTCTAAATCTTCAGGACTCCAGCAAACCACAGTAAGAGTCGTTATCCACAAATGTCGAAAACATGGAATAGTGGTGCATCTTCCCAGGAGTGGCCGGCCAACTAAAATGACCGGCAAAGACTTATCCAAAAAGTCACAAAAGCAAAACCAAACCCTGAATGCTACTGAGAGGCTGCGGCGTGACCTCAAAAAGGCGCTTCATGCTGGAAAAGCCTCCATTGTGGCTGAATGACAACAAATCTGCAAAGATGAGTGGGCCCAGACAATGCCCACGGGATATTAGCGTCAGGCTAAAATCCCTTTCCACACAAAGCCATGTAGCTTTGCATTTCTTTTCTGCCTTCAAAATAAAAAGCTTTGTGTTGTAATTGACTCATTCTTGCATTTGCTTGAGGGTCTGAACCATTTCAGTGTGACAGCCATGTTGATGTTTACTTCTGAAGAAATGCACATCACTGCTATTTTGTCGTGAAGAATTGCACTTTTATCCTCTGACGTGCCAAAGCATGCACGCTCTCCTGCTACGGCCGACCATGCGTGGAAAAACGGCCATTTTTGTCCTCTCACAGACAAGACACGGAACAAAAACGGCTGGGCAAATAACGCGTGTCAGTCAAAAGAACACCCACTGCCTCAGCGTCCACTTTCTGTCTGGCCAACGTCCGCGTGCTAATTAATCGTCACGCCTGGACGTAGAACATGACACCTTGTAGTCTTTCCCAATGATGGCACAGCACCGGGTCGGCGTCATTCCTCAAGGTTAATTTCCCTGCTTTGGGGGTGCCCGCACTATTTAGAGTGCCAGACGGCGCTTTGCCCCCCAGCCGTGGTGCTCAGACAGACAGATAGCCTAAAGCCCCATAGGGGAATTGGACCCGGCAGCCCTCAGACATACTAATTAATGGAAGTGCGCTTGGCCCTGCGGTGATGAATGGATGAATGTGGAACGTCGCCTTTCACAAAACGTTATTCGGGGAGGCTTGATTCAGCTTCAGTCTTGCCAATGTTTTGACCAAAACAGGAGTCGTTTATGGTGGAAACATGGAGCATAAATAAATATGAATATTTGCCCATTACGGTGTATTTTACATGTACTTTTTTGTATGATTCCACTTGTTTTTAACAGTGGTAAATAAAAATTGCCAAATGTTTCGATCCAATACAGGCCAGGAGTCCAAGATGAGGCTGCCGACAGCATCTCCTCTTGTGGGCGAGTTGCATGCCTGAGTAGAAGGTGCTTGTCACGGCAGTACATCCATAGAGAAGGACTACGCCAGGTAAATGCGGTAACGATATTTTTACGCTCTGCTTAAAGGATGACTGAATTTGACTGACAAGATGGTGTCTTATGCATTCAAACTCACCGGGATGGGATCAGAGTTTTCCAACAAAGTAACAAACGTTTACATTTTAAATAAAAGGTAAGTTGCTTTTCAGTTGATAAAACAAATCAAAATTGATGAAAAGTAGTATTCTACACTGGCCTGCAGGTGTCACTAATGTCACTGTAATGTTGAGCACCAGACTTGATCGCCGGAACCCTCGAATGCCAAATAAGAACACGGGCTCCTGTAGCGGGCGTAACCCATTCCTAGCTAAAACCCAGACGTCATCTTCCTGTCACATGAGCGCGAGTCTTATATATGTCTTAAATGTCATATTTTCTGTTATTAAATCAACTATCTTGGGTAATAAGAGTGTAAAGATGACTATAGGGATGTTATTTTCATGTCTTGAGGGCTCTAATAAGGTTTAATTTCAGGTTTTCTATGCTTTAAGCGTGAAATACTATAGGAATACTAGTTCAATTATTACACTCATGTCTGGAACCAAGTAGTAGTACCAAGCAGCGATAAACGAGACATTACTGTACTGTGCAAAAGACCCTACTGACATATCTCTAAGGATTATAATATACCGTTTATTTTGTTACACTTTATTATTATCAATATTTTTTCTTGAGAGAAATATCACAGTTTGAGACACGATAGGTCCGTTCTGAACACCCACTTAAGTTATTAAAAATGGTTGTTCCTGGTAAAGGCCTACAACAACGCTTCTATGTGCACACGCACACACACAAACGCGCCAGCGAGCAACTTAATGGCACGAGGATCCTGCTGACGACGTTCCATCCGACCATCCGTCCCGATTTCTTTGCCATGCTCGATATACCGCTTTATTATCCCCTCAATATATTATGAAATTAATGTGATTAAAGGCTGCGTGACACATTATACCACACAGGACGGTATTTGGCTTCACGGGACGGGGCTGCCGATGCGGCTCAGTAACGGAACACCAGAACTCATAGAGACCCTCAATTGGAACGGGTTTTGAGGGTAAATAGTGCACCTGGAAGCACAGGCCTTGGAAGATGAATTCCCTCGTATTACAGCGTCACATTTTGGGTTTCTGCCGGTACCGGCAGGCCCACGGAAAGTGAAAAAGGCGTTTTCATGCTCGGTTAGCAAATAAACCTCCCATTCGACTCTGGGCCTGCGCGGAAGATGGTCTTCCGTCGCGGAAGAGCATTAATGTGCCATTAAGAGCAGTAATGACTTCATCGGCATCTGTTCAAAGATCACTACGACCACTTTCTTCTCCAGTGATTCCTCATTAGATGTGAGCCAGCTGCTGAGAGGCACAAAAGAGAGACTGCTCGTTCATTTACACTTACTTGAATATCATCGCTTTTTCCTCCTTCCCCATTAGAGTCTTACAGGTACAGGGGGTGGATCCGGAATTCGGCCTATGGAAAGAGAATAGTGGTCAAAAAAGCAGAACAGGATTGCACAACTACAAGCAACGGTAAATAGGAATGCACAAGTCATTTAACGCCATGCAACAAACCGCCTGTTAGTTCCTTTTAAAAGCTATATAAAGAAAGGACACTTCAAATATATCTTTTGTAAATAAATGCATCTAAAATGCATATCAAATTTGGAAATGTGGGCTATTATTTTGTTGTCTGTCATGCAATACCAATGTATTCCCGTCCAATACTGAGTATAAGTTCGAGCTAGTATCAGCGATACCGATCCGATACTTTGTGCAAATGCGTCTGGTAAAAAAAAGTTGTGTATTTCATGCAATAGCATAAAATATACAAAACATTTCATCAATTTATTGATTCAAAATAATCATTTTTATAAAATATGAATTTCTATTATGTAAAATAATAATTACATTACTATTTCATTGTAATCATTACATGAATATTTCATTTTATTAAATTAAACTGAATTTTTATAAATTATTATATTTTTATTAATGTTTTAAAGGTATATTTATTCATTCATTCATTTTCTGTACCGCTTATCCTCATTAGGGTCACGGGGATGCTGGAGCCTATCCCAGCTGGCTTTGGGCGAGAGGCGGGGTACACCCTGGACTGGTCGCCAGTCAATCGCAGGGCACAAACAGACAAACAAACATTCATACCGATGGACAATTTAGAGTCGCCAATTAAACTAACATGCATGTTTTTGGAATGTGGGAGGAAAGCGGAGTACCCGGAGAAAACCCACACACACACGGGGAGAACATGCAAACTCCACACAGAGATGCCCAACGGAGATTTGAACCCAGGTCTTCCAGATCTCCCGACTGTGTGGCCAACGTGCTAACCACTCAGCCACCGTGCGGCCTAAATGTATATTTAAATCAATTAATTAATTTTTATTGAATGTATTATATATACAGTATATCTTTATAAATAATTAAAAGTTATACATTTAAGTAATGCACTGATTTAAATTTGTTTTTAATAAAAATGTATAAAAAATTTGTTACGATACAAAAGAAAAAAAGTTAAATAATACAACATTTCAAATAAATGATTATTAAGAGGTACTATAAAAATCATAAGTATCGATATTTTGATTTGAGAATGGATTCTAGGCCGGGAAGTCAATAAAAACGCACAGTTTTTGCATGTTTATGTCGTCTTGTTTCATTATGTTCGGCAATTATTCCCAGCAGTCCTTGAATGCACCATAGTTGTGCCTCTCAGACACAAAAAGTTACAAAACTTTTGGACATACAGTATAAGCCACCGCTTCAATGTTGTCACTTTCACTGGCCACCACCAGGGGGCGCTAAAAGTGGCGAACCAATAGCGATGGGGCCAAACATAAGACTTTTCGCCACGGGAAACCACAGTTTCATGCCAACAAATTATGTTCGTAAAATGATGTTCGAATGGCTAAAAGCAGTCAAAAGTTTTTTTTCAATCTTACCCGTAAAAAGGTAATACCGCGAGATCTCGTTTGGAACGTGAACAACTCCACGAAAAACGTGAATTAGGCATCCTCCCTGTTCTCTCTTGCCACACCCAAAATGGCGGTTGTGCAAACAGTGACCAAAACAATGAATGGTTGACCTTAAAAATACACCATTTTCTCCGCTCAACGTTGTTCCCAAATTCTGATGCGGCGTGTGAATGCGTAACGGTGCGCTTTGATGACGTTATTACGTCTGTGCTGGGCGCTAGTGTTCGTACTTGGATGGCTGTCGTCAAGCTAACTGATGCTAGCACACTTCCTGTCGAGCGGCGGCGATTGCAATTTGTTGTCGTCAAGCTAACTGATGCTAGCACACTTCCTGTCGAGCGCCGGCGATTGCAATTTGTTGTCGTCAAGCTAACTGATGCTAGCACACGCCCTGTCTCCCACACGTCGAAGACGAACTCCATGGCAGCGATCGTGAGTTTAAATTCGATTTTGTTAGAAGATACTTTCCTGTGCCCTTGTTTTGTTCGACGCAGTCAGACAGGATGTAATACGCAGGGCTTTTATTGTGACGGCAGGAAGTGTCCCCAGAGTATATGGCAGTATGACGCATTGGGATTGTATTTGTTTTATACACACATTACGTAACCGACGCGACACACGTGAGCGCCAAAGACAGGCTGCATTGTGACGTAATTGTTTTTTCCTTGCTCTTGGGCTCCCCCTAGTGTTGGAATGTGTCCCTTTTTTAAATCCTGGCCAAATGTGGTTGGGAAAAAGAAAAGCTAAGATTGAAATGTAATAAAAGAGATCAAAAGTCGAAATGAAGAGAGAAAGAAAGATTAAGAAGTCAAAATTACCAGATAAATAGTAAGAATGAGAGAAACATCGAAATTACGAGACGCAAACTGCGCATGCGTGTGCAGTTTGCATCTCGTTAATATCGATTTTGAAAAATCAGATAATTCTGACTTTACCCCATCATTTCGTAATAACCTTTTATTTACACTTTAAAATCTCGCGATTTTTTAAACAATTGTCATGACTTTTTACCTCAATTTTGATTGACCATCAAAATTCTTTTCCTTTCAGTGGTGGAAATTGTAAATACAGTAGCTTACTGTTGACAGTCAATAAATGTATGATGTCATGTGCAATCTTTGTGTTGTGTAATGGAAAATTGGTATTTATTTCTGGAGGGTGAGGATTAGTAAAGCCTTAAAAACAATGAAGCGTTTGTTCAAAAGTCATATTTATTTTGCACCTAAACAAATGACATTGGCACAAATACATCCCGGGTACATCAGTGGCAGTGTATCTCAATACAAAAGTAAAGCCTAATAAAAGATGCAAAATATTATTTAAGTGACAAAAGACAAAGTCAAATGTTGCTAACCTGTCATAAACCGTCAACCTGGGAAAAAAAAACCAAAATCACACAATAATGCTTCATCTGATACACAAATAAACAACACAACCACCCATTACCACAGCATTCATTGGCTTGTTTTCTGAAAGACAAATATCCTGGAAAGAACCTTTAAAGCGCTGATGGATTTTATTGATAAAAAGACATGCAACATGTACAGAATAAAAAAAAAAGCATAGGACACTAATACACGATTAAAAACTGTTTCAATGAATACAGACCCAGTTTGTCTCAAAATGCAAATATGTACATTGCAGATCTGGCCAACTAAACTCATCTCCGAGTGTGTGATCGTTGCAAATCAGAGCTCTAAAAACATTTCAAGTGACGCTTTCCACCCGGCCCCCGCTAGAGGAGCAATTCACACGCGTTAAAAACACATTTCCATCGAGGCCGAAGGAAGGAAGCGCTTTCACGGCGACAGACATCGAGCGGTACGCGCGGCGAGCCATTTACAGCAAGTACAAGCGCCAGCGTCCCCATCCGGCTTTCCGCCGATGGACAGCTCCAAGTGTTCATTTTTAATCAACATTCTCAAAAGTGCAAACTACTACTGAGTAGTCCAAAGAAGAGAGGAGAAAAACACCGACAAAGCCAAACCTTTGCCCTCAAATGTGTAAAATAAAACCATTAAATACGCAAATACTATTCATCCGCCTTGTGCAAACTTGTGTGTATTCACTCGGCTCAATTATGACTGATTGGTTGTGCATATGGCTTCAGCCCTTAAAGGAAAAGTGCACTTCTTTGAGGGTGGGGTTTGCCCGTCATTCACAATGTGATTCTGTGAGTTCTAAAAATATAAAAACCGCTGAAAAGAGGGCCGCTGAGATTGCACGTGACGGGACGCGTCAACCCCTTCATTCACATCAAGTTACCTGCACAATAACCAAGCTACAGCCACCTTGTTACGCCCAAGAACTACTTTACTGATGTAGTGACACCTCGCCGGCTCACAATGCCTCAGGCGGCGAGCGAAAGGTAACGCTACACATTGGAGCTGCCGCCAAAATGAGCAAAATAGTGTGGTGACATCAATAAGCCTGTTACTACATGCTCACAGCATGCATAGAAAACCATAAAACCGTAGAAAGGCGGCTAGAATAGGTGTGTCCCATTACGTGCAATCTTTGCTTCCTCTTTTTAGCTGTAAGGATGGTGGATGATGGGCAAAATCCCCCCCCAAAAAGACCCCACTTTACCTTTAAATGGCTCCTTTTTTTCCCTTTGAACCCTAAAAAGCCCCGGGCGCTTATTCTTACCCACGGTCAAAAGGAAGTAAACGTCCGCTTTTGGGAAAAAAAAACAGTTTTAGTGTGTGATGCTGAGAAAATGTGGCATTCCCGAGAGGCCACGTGTTTATGTACATCTTAAATAAGTAGCCCTAATACAGCTTGCTGGCTGCGGTGGGTCGTGGGGGCAGGGCAGGGGTGTCACGAGATCCCGCGAGATTATCTGGTGGGCGCCGGCACGATAATAAATGAATTAGCCGCACAATAAATGACAGTTAGCGCGCATATCAGGCACGGAGAGGGTTCACTCTGTGCATTGCTTTCAGCAACAGAACAACGGCATGAACGGAGTGAGCCCGCTCGTCAAGCAGTCTTTGTCTCGGTGGGTGGAGACGTGAGGTGCAAAGCAAGATAAGGTAGAAATGATATTTAGTGAAGATCTCAGAGGGCCCGATCTGGCGCGTGAGGTGACACCCCCAGGGGAGCGCCAAGTGGAATCGAATGTTATAGAAAATCTGCGTGACTAGCTCTGCTTTGGGCTCACACTTTTCTTTGGCTGCGCTTTCGCGGAGGACGAGGAGGAAGAGGAGGACGACGAAGACGATGACGAGCTCCATCGGGTCTCCACGCCCGTGCTCGTCATTTTGAGTTTTCGGCGTTTTGCGAGCGGGGCGTTGTCCACGCTTTTCAGGAAGAAGCCCTCCCGCTTCCCGCGGTTGAACGCCTGGGGAAACGACAACAACGGTGACGAAGGACTTCTCCTCGCGTCTCGCTCTTCTCTTACCTTGTAGGTGGCGTTCACAAAGGTGCGCACGGTGGGCCCGCTGGACTCCAGCACGTCTGGCGTGCACAGCGGCGTTGTGGACATGGAAGCCCCGCCCTGCAGCCAGCTGTTCTCTTTCAGATCAGAGAGCTTGAGACGCCGCTCCGGAGCCACGGTCAGTAGCCCTTCAATCGGGAGAAACACAAGACGACGTCGGTTTTGGAGCGAAAAAGTTCGATCCTCTTTGGCTTATTGTCACTGACTGCAGTCCCCCGTTTATGGCAATTTGATAAATGTGATGTTTTTGTAGTTATGACATTAAAAACCCTATTTACAATATTCTAAGTAAGGTTTTAACATCAGTAGAGCCCTCTAGACATGACCTAACACCCCTATAGTCACCTTTACAGTCATGTAACCCAATATAGTAGATATAATCGGAGAAAATAAGACATGTTCCTTGTTTTTTTCTGGACGGCGTACTTCCTATGGTGGCTATTTTCTCATCAATGTATTGTAATGGACCCTTCCAATGGCTTTACACTCGTGTTACCCAATACAGTAGACATATTAAAAGTAAAGTCACGCTTGCGTGTGTTACAATAAATGTGTTCACTAGGAGACCTTAGTGGAGGGCGGACAGATACGTGGCGGACAGGAAGTGACTTGGAGGTTCTGAGTTGAGTTCTAGCTTTCCATGTTTAGCAGTAGCCTGTGATATTACAATTATGATTATTATTTTAAGAGAGGGGTCACCACGAGGTGGCGAGTTGGTTCCGATGGCGGGTCTGACGTGGCAGACCCAAACGCATTGTGAGAGTCCGCTGGGAACGTCTGCGGCCGTAAGGCTGTCGGTGCCTGCCGCGGCGGAAATCCCAGGACCCGTTGGTGGACACCAGTGGTAAGGGATGCCGTCAGGCTGAAGGAGTTCTATCGGGCCTTTTTGGCCCATGGGACTCCGGAGGCAGCTGACAGGTACCGGCAGGCCAAGCGGTCTGCGGCTCTGGTGGTTGCTGAGGATGGATTATTTCAATCTCCATCAGCAGCGGCCGTTCAAAAAACGCGATAGCATGAGGGCAAGATGTCCTCGGGACGTAGCGTGATAAGTGACTTATTTATAAATGGACATGTTTTCATAGTTAAGAACATAAAAAACCTGTTTAAGACCTTTTAAAATACATATTTTAACATTATTAGAGACTTCTTGTCCTGAAATAACAGCTCTAGAGCCACCTTTACACTCCCATTACCCAATAAAGCAGTCATAATAAGACTTTTAAGACATAAATAAATAAGACTTGTGCTCGTGTGTTACTATAAATGCATTCCCCAGTTTGGCGGAGGTTCCGCCTGCACCAGGAGCCCTTATGTGGGATAAATCAAACCTGCTGTTAGAGCCATTGGAAACTTCTTACAGGTGATGTTACCATGTTGTACTTGGTGTTCAAGTGTTTGCATTACTGCACAGTTAGTTGATATTAGTTTGTACTGTCAAGCGTCCTAAAGCACCGGTAAAGAGTTTGTTTACCTTTGGTAGGTCAAGCAAGGCATGGAGCAACAGCTTTTCTACTGTGGTGCGACAGTACTGACGTGGAAACGGAAATGTTTTGCATTTTCGGTGACAATACCGAAGGTGGAAATAAACCACCTCCCTTTTTTCGTTTCTGTTACTAAACGTTGGGCGGCGGACGTACTGAAAGCACGAGTCGGAAGCATTACGCCCTGTGAGAGGAAGCAGCAGAGGAAGGTTAGTTGCTGTTCCACTTGGCCATCACGCTGTTACAGTGGCATTACTGACACCTAGTGACCAGTGCATAGTACTACATACCATTCAAAGCTTTTCTGAATGCCTTATATTTGTTTATTTTACTTCATTTAGAAATGTGCGCTCGACAATGCGCAGTTTAGGCAAAAGTACATACAATTTGCTTTAATATGCATATTTTTTTACTAATAATAGGCCAACTTCAAAACAGCATGTTTTACTCATTGATATGTTATTGAGATTACTGTACACCAAAAACATTGTTGTTCTCGTGTTCTCTTCCTGCTGTGAGTTCTGCAGCAGTACATTTGGGCAGCAAACTAACTGGGCCTGAATTAATGGGGGAATTTGTGCTTCCAGTCAGCTTCACTAAAATGTTGACACATGATCTGGATTTGGCCCCCCCGGGCTTTGCTTTGTAGTGACTGCCCCGCTTCTCCTCGGGGACGCGGTAAATGCAGGGAACACATTTGGTTGGGGTAAATAAAAGTACATCAACATAAAAAAGAGAATGAATTCACGATGCAATCGCCGAGTCTAGCTATGGTATTGACCTTCTCATGAGCAGCCGTTACACACAAACAGCAACACTTCTCAGTCATTTGAAGTCTCGGTTAGTGGCCTTAATCCATTCCTAACCGAAAGGGACGCAAACCAGATCCGTTTTTCCCATAAGGAATGACGTCAATCCCATTAATCCGTTCCAGAAAGCCAAAAATGTCAATGCAAAAGACGTTTGTATACGTGTAAATGATGGAGGAACAGTCAAGGTAACGTTTACCTTCATTGAAGACGTGATTCTGGTTCCAAAAGACAATGCGGCAGTGACCTCACCTTTCTGGTAAGTTTTCTCCGCAATTCAATAGTCGTTTCCACTTCAACGACCCAAAATTAGGAATGTGAATTTGTCACGTGGGTGCAATGAAAATGCTGTGTTGTCTTGGAGAAGTAAACAATCCTACACCCCAAAATGTTCTAACAATTTCTCGCCTGCACTCATGTCAAGCTCTGGATCGTGCCCGACGATCCCTTCTCAGGCAGTCCAGGCTCTCGCGTCACGGTCTTTGTCTCCACAATCCATTCATCTAAAGATTAATGGCTGATTCTTATCGATACAGGAGGCTGCATCCGAATCATTTGTTGTCAAACCGGCCAAAGTGGGTCGCTTCGGTTTATTGTTCCCAAGTCTACTCAAAATGGAGCCAAAGAAAGCTGCAAGTGGCGGCATGTTGACGAAGAAGGCGAGAAACAGGAAGGTGGCAGTAAACCTAAATCTTCATTTAGTCTTATTTATAAGCATTTTGAATTGTTTTATGAATGTAAAAAATGTGCACCATATTCTGTGCTAACCGGAGAACGTATGCAAACCAAGACGGAATTTGTCAGCGTTAACCGAGACGTTGCTAACCAAGGCGCCGCTGTTTTTGCAATCCGAAGGTAAAACCCTGAAATAATTTCTCACTGCAGCTATAGTGAGCTTGTTGCTTGGTGGAGGACGGTGCAGTGAAAGTCAATATCGGCAGAAAAACGATACCCTAATTGTTACCCTAAACAATGTACACATGGCTACACACTTATTTTATTCCTTTCTACATTACTGGGCAAAGACACTTAACAGGTACAGTAAAAGAAACCATGGCGGACAGTATTGTTCTGCCACCAAGCTTCTGCAGTGCAATTTACACACCTTTAACAAGCTCTTTTGCGTCCTCTGACACGCCCTTCCATGGCTCGCCATCCAAGGAAAAATCTCCTTCTTTAATCTTTTGCATGATGTCGGCGGCATATGACGACGTCATGCCCACCTGCTCGCACTGGAACGGCACCTGGCCTGACAGCATGGTGTACTGAGAACACACACACACAGATGGGAGATTAGGACCTTGGCTAACGTGACAGATGTTACACTATCAGCTGTTTTCAACCTACCAGAATGACCCCGAGACTCCAGAGGTCACAGGCTTTGTCGTAGCCGGCGCTCTCAAAGAGTTCTGGTGCCGCGTACTGCAGCGTGAAGCAGGGAGTCTGCAGCGGGGCGCTGCCTGCAGGACACAGGCGGGCAAATCCGAAATCTATCACTTTGAGCACAGAGTCCTCTCCCTCATCCGTAAACAGCACATTCTGCAAGGTCAAAAGTACAGTTTTGGTGTAAGAGGTTTCGTTTTGATGTCATGTGACACTCATGAATGTCCTCTATCTTTCTTTGCTTCACTGCTAACGGCCCACCTCGGGTTTCAGGTCTCTGTGCACGACGCCAGCTTCGTGCATGAAGCTGACAGCCGAGACCAGGCTCCGGAGCAGCTGGCTGGCCTCCGCTTCGCCGAAGAGTTTCTTTTTCTTGATCCTTTCCAGCAGCTCGCCGCCGCGCAGAAGCTCCATCACTAAGTAGGTGTGGTACTGACAGACAACAAGTACGGCTTAATATTCAAAGCCACCGAGTTCAGCTGCCTAGGGTACGGTTTGGAAAGATAAAACTCTGATGTGGCTTGGTCACCATGGGGAGCAAGGTTGTAGTTAACATGGAAGCCGAGCCCCCATGAGGCATCTTTGCATTTTTCCAGCGCCCCCCTTTTGGAGACGAAACGATTTTTTCTGCCCCAAAGACAAACGTATTGGAAATAAAGTCATTCGTATTCCTGAGACAGATTTTGATATATTGTAGTTGTGGATGACAACGAAACAGAATCAAAGTCAATTTGGGCACCTAAGCGTGTAAAAAATCAGCAGTATTGGAATGCACAGTAGCACACATAGCACAGGAAAAGGTAAGCAGAGGCAAACCTCCGCTTTCCTACACAGTTTGGACTATCGTGCTGACAAAAAGTAGCCCAAAAAAAGTGTTGATGCATTGGTGACTCAATCTCTGTGAGGAATGGATAGCGAGCGTTTTTTTAATTACAGGTTACCGGAGCTATAATATCAAATTTATCGGTATGACATCATAATTCCTTCATACTCAGAGTTATTGTGCAACATTACTACATATCATCCCCGTGTCACAGGATGGTGAGGCCCTATGATTTCAGCATTAATGGAATCGCGGAATTGACTATTAAAACCGGAATTTACTGTTAAACGCAAAATCTCACAAAAATTGACATGGAACGTTTAAGTGTGGAAGTATTTACCCGGCGGACGGCTCAATCGTGGTGGAACGTCATTACAAACACTAAACTGCCCCGTCCAGTACTAAACAAAGACAAGAAGCAGGTGAAAACAGAATTTGGAAAAAAATAGAATGCATTTCATAGGGCCCTATGAATGCCTTCGAATTGTATTTCAGTTCATTAAGACATTTTTATGCTTGAAAATGTTTCATTTAGGCAAAATAAATGCTGAAACATGAACTTTTTTTTATTAATAGGCCGCATTCAACCACCAAACAGCATGACTGAGTGAAGCCATGAAATGCGAAGCGCATCACTCCAAAATGGCTCTGTTAAGGAATGCCAATGTACCTGATCAGTATAGACCTCGTGCAGCTTGACGATGTTTGGATGAGCCTCACATTGCCTCAAAGCAGCAATCTCCCTTTGGGTGTTGACTTCCATTCTAACAAAAAAAACAAACAAAACGTAATTACAGAGGGGTTGGGGGTTGGGGGGGCACTTACTGGGAGTACCTGTGCGGCCGTCACACATCACCCAACTCAATGATCAATAAGAAAATCACAAGCAAGCAGGAGTTAGTGAAGAAGCAAAATTCACCTGCGCGTGACTATCTTGACGGCATACTCAAGGCCACTTTGCTTGTGTGTGCATTGCCTGCACACAGAGAAACTCCCCTCTCCTAAAGGTGGCCCCTGGAGACAAAGCTCATAGTTCTGAAAAAACTGGGATTCCTAAAAAACAAAACAAAACAAAAATAAAGGAGCAGCATGACACTTTCATTCAGGGAGTTGGGGTTTCTGTTTTCAGAGCGTAAGCATAAATGGGACTTATTGTGTGATGCTTCATTAAGCCAGGATTCACAAGCCTCTAGCTAGGTGGCAGCAATGCTCAAAAAGTAGCTCAAAGAGAAAGGTAGCATGCTAATAGTTAGCATGTTAGCATTTATGCCATTCTTGTAGGTATAAACCTACAACAAGACTAAACACTGTCATTCTAGGCGTTAGCATGCTAACAGCCTGTTAGCATTGTTAATATGCTAATGTTAGCCTGTTAGCATTGCTAGTATGCTTATATTACATGTTAGCTTTTTTGTTTTTTGTTGTTGCTATTTTCAAAAATTATAAATTTAAATAGACAGTGTTTCCATGTTAGGTATTACTATGCTAACAGTTAGCATGTTATCATTTTTAACCACTTTCATCGGTATACACATAAATAGACAGTGTTCTTATGCTAGGTGTCGGTGTGTTTGCATTAGCATGTTATCCTTGTTATGCTAACATTAGTTACCATTTCAGACAAACACACAGGACTGGACTTTCTCGCCTAACTATGTGTTATTGCACTACAAATATGAAGTGTTATGATCCCTATTTATTTATCCCTTACACGCAATTTCTCCCCAAAATGCACATTTCTAGATACAGATGAGCTTGCTGGTGGCCACGTCACGTCATACAACGGATCAATTCAACGTTGCTTACCACTAACATTGCACTTCGCTGGACTGTGGCTGAGCCGGGACGGTCAGCATGGACCTGGGATTCCAGAAAGTCTCCCATGACAGCATTTTTGTTGAATAGGATGGAGGGAGCAATAAAGGAGTAGCCCTAGAATAACACAAGACATACATGTGAGGAAACAGCGATTAAAAATATCAATTTAAGAAATATATTGTCTTTGATCATCTACTAAAAAGACCTTACTTTTCTTTGTAATGTTGCAACGTTATTCTCATAAAGTTACATTGCAACTTTTTTCTCTTAGTATTTTGACTTTATATTTTGTACAATTACTGCTGATTTTTCCAGTTTTCTTGTTCAATGACATTTTTTGAATATGCATAAACTGTGCCAATAGAAAAAAACAACAGTCCTAAATTTGGACACCCCTGGTTTACATTATGTCTTATTTCCTGTTATTATATCTACTATATTGGGTAATACAAGTGTAAAGGTGACTATAGGGGTGTTAATTCATGTCTAGCGGGCTCTAATAATGTTAAAAACCGTATTTAGTAGGTCGTAAACAGGTTTTCTATGCTGTCACTAAACATATTCCATTTATAAATAAGGAAAGTAGGTCTGGAATCAATTACCAAGGATTGCTGTACATATGTACAGCAATCCTCAGTAATGTCCAAGTCAGGCAAGCACCAACCTTGAAAAGACGGTCAGTGCTTGGAGGGGTGCTTGCTGGAGAGTAGACTGGATCCATCCCAGTGAACTCCTCGGCAAAGTTCCCCACATCAAGCTCACTCTTCACCTCGGGTTTAAATGGGCTGGGAATCTTTCTCTGGGCGATATCTTCCCAGTTCAGTCCCTGCCAGAGAAATACGATTCCAGGAATTGTGCACAGAAGACCTCAAGAAAGGGTGCTTATGTAGGAAGTCGGACCTTGAAGAAAATATGTGCCTTGATGTCCGCAGCCCCCCGCGGTCCGGAGCCAAGCCTCTTGTGAGGATCCTTTACCAACAGCTTCTTCAGCAGGTCCTGAGCAGTGGGTCCGATCATAGATGGGAATGGTGGATCACAGCGGAGAATACGTCTAAGAAAATTAGAATGGATTGATATTAAAATAACGCCAGAGAAACGCTGGGACATAAGAAGAACTTAGTGTGACAATGGATGCACATGACAGCAGGCAGACTAAATACTAAATTCTGAGGAAAACCATGTCGCCTTGTTTCAAGGAGCACTCACTTGGACACCTCGCTCTGGGAGTTCCTCTCTCCCTCCAGAGTAAATGGAGAAGCACCTGTCAACAACTCAAACATCAGGATCCCGAGGCTCCACCAATCCACCGTCTGCAAACAGCAGGACAAAAGGTGAATAAGATACAGATAGCAGTGTGTGTGTGTGTGTGTGTGTGTGTGTACAGTACATACCAGAAGTTTGGACACACCTCATTCAAAGAGTTTTCTTTATTTTCATGACTATAAAAACTGTAGATTCACACTGAAGGCATCACAACTATAAATTAACACATTTGGAATTATATACATAAGAAAAAAGTGTGAAATAACTGACATGTCATATGTCATATTTAAAGTCGCCACCTTTTGCTTTGATTTCTGCTTTGCACACTCTTGACATTGTTTTGATGAGCTTCAAGAGGTAGTCACCTGAAATGGTTTTCACTTCAAAGGTGTGCCCTGTCAGGTTCAGTAAGTGGGATTTCTTGCCTTATAAGTGGGGTTGGGACCATCAGTTGTGTTGTGCAGAAGTCAGGTAGATGCACAGCTGATAGTCCTACTGAACAGACTGTTAGAATTTCTATAATGGCAAGAAACAAGCAGCTATGTAAAGAAAAATGAGTGGCCATCATTACTTAAAGAAATGAAGGTCAATTAGTCCGAAAAATTGGGAAACTTTAGAAGTGTCCCCAAGTGCAGTCACAAAAACCATCAAGCGCTACAAAGCAACTGGCTCACATGCACACCGCCCCAGGAAAGGACGACCAAGAGTCACGCTGCTGCGGAGGAGGAGTTCATCCGAGTCACCATCCTCAGAAATCGCAGGTTAACAGCAGCTCAGATTAGGCTGTTTCCTGCAAGGAAACCACTGCTAAGGACAGGCAACAAGCAGAAGAGACTTGTTTGGGCTAAAGAACACAAGGAATGGACATTAGACCAGTGGAAATCTGTGCTTTGGTCTGATGAGTCCAAATTTGATATCTTTGGTCCCAACCACCGTGTCTTTGTGCGATGTAGAAAAGGTGAACGGATGGATTCTACGTGCCTTCTTCCCACCGTGAAGCATGCAGGAGGAGGTGTGATGGTGTGGGGGTGCTTTGCTGGTGACACTTTTAGGGGTTTATTCAAAATTGAAGGCATACTGAACCAGCTTGGCTACCACAGCATCTTGCAGCGGTATGCTGTTCCATGTGGTTTGCGTTAAGTCGGACCATCAATTATTTTTCAACGGGACAAAGACCCCAAACACACCTCCAGGCTGTGTAAGGGTTATTTGACCAAGAAGGAGAGTGATGGGGTGCTGCGCCAGACGTCCACAGTCACCGGACCTGAACCCAATCGAGATGGTTTGGGGTGACCTGGACTGCAGAGTGAAGGCTAAAGGGCCAACAAGTGCTAAGCATCTCTGGGAAGTCCTTCAGGACTTTTGGAAGATTATTTCACGTGACTACCTCTTGAAGCTTATCAAGAAAATGCCAAGAGTGTGCAAAGCAGTAATCAATTGTTAATTTTTCTTTCATTAACCGAAAGGTACCAACAATTTTGTCCACGTGTGTATATCTCACACAGCTGTACACTGTGTGTGTGTGTGTATATATATATATATATATATATATACACACATATATATACACACACATATATACATATATATACACACATATATACATATACATATATATACATACACACACATATACATACGTATCTATATACACACACACACACACATATACATACGTATCTATATACACACATATACATACGTATCTATATACACACACACACATATATACATACGTATCTATATACACACACACATATATACACACACACATATATATACACACACACATATATATACACACACACATATATATACACACACACATATATATACATATACACATACACATATACATATATATACATATACACATATACATATACACATATACATATATATACATATACACATATACATACATATACACATATACACATATATATATATTTACACATACATATATATGTATATATATATATACATATATGTGGACAAAAGAAAAAAAAAAAAGAAAAACTCACAATTGTCACAGAAAGAACTTGAATCTGACTAAAGTAATAAATAAAAATTCAATGAAATTAAACCAATGAAAGTCAGACACTGCTTTTCAACCATGCTTGAACGGCATAACTTAAAAAAATTAATTGATGAAACAGGCCTGGACAAAAATGATGGTACCGCTAGAAAAGACTGAAACTAATGTGACCAAAGGGACAGGAGTGTCCACTAATTATCATAGGTGTCCTACAATTTTGTAATCACCCAGTAGGCCTATATATGGGGCTACCGCACTCACATGGACGATAGGAAGCAAAGGAAAGAGTTGTCTCAGGAGATTAGAAACAAGAGTATAGACGAGCACCTTAAAGGTAAAGGCTATAAGACCGTCTCCAAGCAGCTTGATGTTCCTGTCAAATATTATTCAGAAATTTAAGATCCGTGGCCAACCTTCCTGGACGTGGCCGCAGGAGGAAAATTGATAACAAATCAAAGAGACGGATAACACCATAAATCAAGGACACCATTGTTGAAAACAAATCATAAAAAGGTCACATTGCAATTTGCCAAACTTCATCTTGACAGGCCACAAGGCTTCTGGGAGAATGTCCTATGGACAGATGAGACAAAAATTGAACTTTTTGCGAAGGCACATCAGCTCTATGTTAACAGATGGAAACACGAAGCGTATCAAGAAAAGAACACTGTCCCTACTGTGAAACATGGAGGAGGCTATGTTATGTTCTGGGGCTGCTTTGCTGCATCTGGCACAGGGTGTCTTGAATCTGTGCAGGGTACAATGAAATATCAAGACTATCAAGAGATTCTAGAGAAAAATGTGCTGGCCAGTGTCAGAAAGCTTGGTTTCAGTCGCCGGTCATGGGTCTGGCAACAGGACAATGACCCAAAACACACAGCTAAAATCCCCCAAGAATGGCTAAGTGGAAAACATTGGACTTTTCTAAAGTGGCCTTCTACGAGCCCTGACCTAAATCCTATTGAACATCTTTGGAAGGAGCTGAAACGTGCCGTCTGGAAAAGGCACCCTTCAAACTTGAGACAACTGGAAACAGTTTGCTCATGAGAAGTGGGTCAAAATACCTGCTGAGAGGTGCGGAAGTCTCACCGACTGTTACAAGAATTGTTTGAGTGCAGTGACTGCCTCAAAAGGTTGTGCAACTAAATATGAAGTTAAGGGTACCATAATTTCTGTCCAGGCCTGTTTAATGAGTTTTTTTTTTGAAGCATGACTGAAAAGCAAGTCTGACCTTCATTGGTTAAATTTCACAGAAATTTTATTTATTTACTTTTGTCAGATTCAAGTTCTTTCTGTGACCATTGTGAGTTTTTCTTTCATTAACCGAAGGGTACCAACAATTTTGTCCACGTGTGTAAATGCTAAAAATCTGTGCCAGCTTCTACCTTTCCATGGCCCGTTTTCCCTCGGATGATTTCAGGTGCCATGTACTCAATTGTACCACAGAAAGAATAGGTCCTTTCCTTCTGGGAGAAAAGAAAAAGAAAAAATGTAAATGAAAAAAAACAAACATGTGCCAGGAACTGATATGACTGACATTCAGTATCGATCCTCATCTCCTTTCCCCCATTGTGTTCTCTACCTCTTCTTGTAGAAATTCTTTGCTGAGTCCAAAATCGGTCAATACCACATGACCGTCACTGTCCAGGAGAATATTTTCCAATTTAATGTCGCGGTACACAATCCCAAGCTGCACACACAGAACATAGCAATCCTATTGATGGTTTCAACAGCAGGTTGGAGAGGGTATGTGCGGTACAGTTGGGACGCCTTTTGGCGCTTCTCTCTATCACGGTTTTCCCTAATCTTCTACTTTTCCTTTCGACTTATATCGTAGTATATTATTTAATATATATACTATTTTCAAAGGTTAGTGGTTGTGTGTATGAACACTGTGTATATTTGTATTTACGATTGAAAAGTACGTAAATGCGAAGATATGGGTTCATATCTCTGTGTGGAGTTTTCTCTGGGTACCTGGGATTCCTCCCACATTCCAAAAATATGCATATTAGCTTAATTGGAAACTCTGAATAGTCCATAGGTATAAGTGTGAATTGTTTGTCTATATGTGCCCGCCAATGGAACGACTCATCAAATTTGTATTTAGCAAAATGTACCTGAAGATTTTACTTACAAAATATCAAGACATCACTACTGTAACTGAACTAAACTCAAAGGCCGGTATCTTCAACGGTGGTAAAGGGCCGGTCATCCTGCGCCATCATTTCCATGATGAAATCACAGATCGCTTTAGCTCTCGTCAGGTCATTTGTGGCAAACTTTTTTGCACGTTTAAACGCCGCCACGATGGGAACAAGCCCCGGGCGTTGTAGCAATGCTGGCATTTAAGGTGGCTGATAAGATTTGACGTGTTGATGCTCAATATTTTCCCCCCCTCATTGTGGAATGTTGAAGAGTGATGGTCAAATGTCTGGTTTGGTCAAATGGTTTCCTCTGAAAAAAAATCATCTCATGGCAAGTAAACATATGTCAGGTTGTTTGCAGCCCGTCACAGAAAAGGAGCACTTTTTTTGCCCAACGGCTTTTATCTGTTTTTTTTTTTTGTTACCATATTTATTAGTATGACATCATAATCCCTCATAGCGCCCGTGCATCCCCAATTATTGCTATATAAACTTGTAGCACGCGTATCATATAAAACAAACCGTAGGCTAGAATATAGTGGGGCAAAAAAGTATTAATCAGCCACCAGCTGTGCAAGTTCTCCCACTTAAAATGCCGAGAGAAGCATGTAATTTTCATCATAGGTACACGTCAACTATGGGAGAGAAGATTTTTAAATAATTGATTTGAAAATTATGGTGGAAAAAAGCATTTGGTCACCTACAAAAAAGCAAGATTTCTGTCTCTCATAGACCTCTAACCGAGAGGCTCCTCGGTCCTCCACTCATTATCAGTATAAAAGACACCTGTCCACAACCTTCATTAGTCAGACTCCAAACTCCACTATGGCCAAGACCAAAGAGCTGTCAAAGGACACCAGAAACAAAACCGTAGACCTGCAGGGCTGGGAAGACTGAATCTGCAATAGGTAAGACGCTTGGTGTGAACTGTGGGAGCAATTATTAGAAAATGGAAGACATACAAGACCACTGATAATCTCCCTCGATCTGGGGCTCCACGCAAGATCTCATCCCGTGGGGTCAAAATGATCACAAGAATAGTGAGCAAAAATCCCAGAACCACATGAGGGGACCTAGTGAATGACCTGCAGAGAGCTGGGACCAAAGTAACAAAGGCTACCATCAGTAACACACTACGCCACCAGGGACTCAAATCTTGCAGTGCCTAATGTGTCCCCCTGCTGTCCTGGTCCGTCTGAAGTCTGCTAGAGAGCATTTGGATGATCCACAAAAGGATTGTGAGAATGTCATATGGTCAGATGAAACCAAAATACAACTTTTGGTAAAAACTCAACTTGTTACATTTGGTGGAGAAAGAATGGTCAGTAGCATCCAAAGAACACCATACCCACTGTAAAGCATGGGGGTGGAAACATCATGCTTTGGCTCTGTTTTTCTGCAAAGGGACCAGGACAATTGATCCGCGTAAAGGAAAGAAAGAATGGGGCCATGTATAGTGAAATTTGGAGTAAAAACCTCCCAACAGCAAGGGCATTGAAGATGAAACATGGCTGGGTCTTTCAGCATGACAATGGTCCCAAACATAATGCCCGGGCAACAAAGGAGTGGCTCAGTAAGAAGCATTTCAAGGTCCTGGAGTGGCCTAGCCAGTCTCCAGATCTCAACCTCATAGAAAATATTTGGAGGTAGCCATCTGTGTTGCCCCAGAACATCACTGCTCTAGAGGAGATCTGCAAGGAGGAATGGGCCGAACTACCAGCAACAGTGTGTAAAACCTTGTGGAGACTTATAGAAACCATTTGACTTCTGTCATTGCCAAACTTGTATAACAAGCTATAGAGATGAACTTTTGTCATTGACCAAATACTTACTTTCCAACTTAATTTGCAAATAAATGCTTCAAAAAAAAAAAAGTTTTTTCTCATTCTCTCTCTCTCCTAGTTGAAGTGTAGCTATGATGAAAATGACAGGCCTCTCTTTATAAGTGGGAGAACGTGCGCCATTGGTGGCAGACTAAATACCTTTTGCCCCACCGTATGTGTGCACGTGAGTCTATATTATATCATATTTTATCAAGTCTACTATATTGGGTGTATGTTTGGTTTTCTATGCTGAAACTACAAACATATTTGATTATAAATACAGATTTTCACCTACCACGGTCTGTTCTGGAACCCATTAACTGCGATAAAGAAGGGATCACTACTCCACTAAAATAGTTCTTGGGCGTAAATGGTAATAACAATAAAAATAACAATGCTGTTGTGACTTGGTGAATATACAGGTCACATTATGTAAATAAAGCGTTATTGGTGCTTTTTTCGAAGCCTCTTTTTGGCTGTTTTCTTTAGAACGCACAGAAAAGAGAAAGATTAGTTTTAGCGCCACTAAGAGCAATACAAACCTTGTGCAAGTGTTCCAGGGCCAGAATTATTTCAGCGATATAAAGTCGTACTGCCTCCTCGGAGAAGTGATCCCGTTGATACAAATGAGTGAACATCTCCCCTCCACTCACATAGTCTGCACCGAGACACAGGCAAAAACTCAGCCATTTAACGAAATTAATTAGCGAAGACTTGGCACGTTCAAGTGCTATTTTTTCCATGAAGTGACATGAAATGTGGTTGAGTGACCTCCACTCACCCAGGATGAGGTGCAGCTTGCTCTGAGTCTGAAAGGCGTAGTGAAGCGTGACCAAGAAGGGTGACTGGCGGATGTGCTCCAGCACCTGCCTCTCAGTGCGCGTGTGCTCTGTGGTCTTTGCCTTCTGAACGATAGCCGCTTTCTTTAGCACCTGAAAGGTGCTAAATATGTTAGAACCCTTACCGACAGTCTCTTAATTCAGGATATTGTGAAGGCAGTGTTTCCCCTCCTATTGTATTCGATGGGGCGCTCCCACATGCCCAATGACACACGGATATGGATGAAGCTCCGTAAAAAGCATGTGATGGTCATATCCCAATAAATGCCCTTCAACGGGGTGCGGCGGCTGCAAACTACATGCCTGCTGTGTCATGCGGGGTTGCCGACACCCGCAGTGAGCTGACAAGGAGCGCACTTTGTCCGGCATTGCCGCCAGAATCAAAACTAGTGTGGTCTACTGACTGTAAATGTGAGTTTTTACCACAGTGACATTTTGTTTTTAAAACAAGCAAGCAGTGCGGTTAGTTGGGAGCTCCTTTTTGTCCCACGAGGGATTGGATCTCACGTTTATGGGGCGCGTACTAACTTTTTCAAGTGTAACTGAATAAATCAGCTCTCTTATTGTCATGATGCTAATGAGGTCCTGTGCTCGCAACGCCATTTGTGTGTGGCCGTTTAATGAGCATGAACACTTAGTGTGTCCAGTCTTATGACCACAAGGGTCTCTGAGCTCTTTGCTTCCACTTTAATGTCGCAGTTAATGAGACCTCAGTTTCCAACTATCACTAGGGAATACAAGTTGATAACGGACCTCAATGAACCGCTGGTATTTATATTTAGGCTTACCTTCATCGCATACAGTTGGCCTGCATCGTGGCCGCTGTTCTTCCTCACCAAGAAGACTTTTCCATAAGCTGGAGAAAGATAAGCACACATGTCTAATATCCACTTTCTTCCAATAATAATTAAGTAGGCAATTTGTAAAAGGAAGCAGTGAAATACTTTCTAGCAGTGGGCATGTGACCATTCTGTAGAGAAAAATGTAAGATATCATATTCGATGAAGACATTTTACCTCCAGTACCCAACACTTTGAGCAGCTCAAAGTTCTCCATGCCGACCTTTTCAGTGTGCCCGGTAAGGTTAGCTGGTGGCAGAAGGAAAGAAAATACAGTCACTCGTGGTTTACACACCGAGTCCCACCATATTTGCAATCCTAGTCCCACTCATATTCGCAATTCATTTAAAAATTTAAATGTAAAAAATGTTCACATATTTGAGGCTGAGATAGGAAGCTTAATAAGAGAGGCTGAAATCAGATGATCTTTACATTTTTAGAAAAAAAACAATTAATTGCATACTAAAAATGTTGATTAATTTGATAATTTATCGATTAACTGTTTTAGCTATAGACCTGTGTTTTGCGCACAAAAAAGTAATTAGGGCTGTCCAAAATTAATTTTAATCAGATTAATCCGTTTTCAAATTAATCATGATTAATAACCATCGCATGTCAATTGATTGGATAATTCATCGATTAACTGTTTTAGCTCTAGACTTGTGTTTTGCACAAAAAATAATAATTAGGGCTGTCAAAAAATGTAATTTAATCAGGTTAATCAGTTTTCAAATGAATTAATCATCATGATTAATCAACATTTGCAACTATGTCGGAAATATGCCCATTTTTACAGAAAATATTTTTTATTGAAAGAAATGTCCAAGACAGGACCGGATAATTGTATGTATTAACTGCTCCAAATGAACTGAAAACTACCGTATTTTCTGGACTATAAACCGCTACTTTTTTCCTAGGTTTTGAACCATGCAGCATATACAAAACTGCGGCTATTCTGTGGATTTTTCTTCCACCGCTAGGGAGCGGAAGTAGAATCCAAAATAAGATAAGACGTATATATAAATGCAAAGAAGAATAGCAGAAACAGCAGATAGAACACGCACGACAAATTACTAACTGGTATTTTCTAATCCTCGCCCCTTTGTCATGGAAACCACAAGAAGAAGCTCGTATGATGCAAGTTTTAGGTTGAAGGCCATCGAGCTTGCTAACTACGAAGGAAACCGCGCTGCGGCACGCGAGCTTAGCGTCAATGAATCTATGATAAGACGTTGGAGGCGGCAGCGGGAAGAGCTCATGCAATGCCAAAAGTGGAAAAACGCTTTCAGAGGACATAAAAGCCGGTGGCCTGAACTTGAAAGGTTCCTGAACAGGGAGAACACACAGAGAGCAGGTGGCCGAGGTGTATCCACTGTACAGATCCGACTGGAAGCTAAAACATTCGCCTGGGAAAGGAATATTGACGATTTCAAAGGCGGGCCGTCATGGTGTTTCAGATTTATGAGACGTAAAAATCTGTCCATTAGGGCACGGACCGCTCTGTCAACAACTCCCCCCCGACTAGCAGGAAAAAGTTGGAAACTTGCACTAATTCTTTGAAACAAAGATACAAGAAAACTCCATCGGACCACCATGAATATGGATGGACCTTTGACGTTGGATCTGCCTCTGACCAGGACCGTTAACAAGTCAGGTGCGTCATCCGTGTTTTTGAAAACAACAGGACACGAGAGGACGCACTTCACCTGCGTTCTGGCATGCACGGCATTCGGACAAAAACTCCCACCTATGGTGATTTTTAAGCACATGACTATACCCAAAGAACCACTCCCGAAAGGCATAGTGGTCAAAGTTAACGACAAGGAAGGCCTGGTGAAGGAATGGTTATCGGAGTGCTACAGCAAGCGCCCGGGAGGATTTTTTCACCGGCAAAAAGAACTGCTTGTTTTGGATAGCACGAGGGCCCACATCACAGTTTCTGTGATAGCAGCGATCAGAAAAACAAACTCAAATCCAGCTGGGATTCCTGGAGGGGCCACGAAGTCTTTGCAGCCGTGTTGTGAAAGAATCCAGCATTACCACGCGTTTCCAAAGGCTGGACTGCTACGCGAGAAGAGCGGCGCAGCTTCAGAACCAACTTCACCGGAGATTGACGGTGACATGGAGAGCGGGACTGATGGAGACAGGTGTGACGAAGCGCTTCTGAGTCTGTTCAACCCCGACATGGAAGAAGATGACTTTGTGGGTTTCAGCCAAAGAGAAAGGAGGATGAAAAATACTGGTTATCTGTTACAAAGTTGCTGCCGCACCGTTCGGAAACAATGTGTTCAGGTACATACATGTACAAAATGGTTGTGTACATGCAGTAAACATCATTTTTTTCAACATTAATATCTGCAGCTTGTTTTTGGGTTTTTTTACATTTTTTAATAGAGCGGAAGCGGCCTATTTTCAGGTGCGCTCTATAGTACAGAAAATACGGTAAGTGAAAGCAAACTTTAGCCTTGCTAGTTTAAGTGATGCGGGATTGCATTCAAAGACACCAAGTGACAAAAGTTCAATTCACGCTTTAAGTGTATTTTTGGGGATTTCCGAGCATACTTACATGCATCAAATTGTACTTCTGCATTAAGAGTTACAAAGTGAGTGATAATATTATTATTACTAGCTTTCAGATCACACATACACGCATAATAAAGAGGTTGTTGTTATTTTGTCCCTGAATGCATCTCGCGGTAGCGACAATGTGGAAGTCCCATCCCGAGGCTGAGCAGACTGGAGACGTGTTTGTGAATTGGTGATACATATATGTTGATGTGTTCAGGGCTACACCGTGTGTATGCTACTGGCCCCGCCTCCACCCAACGAGACAAGAGGTTGTATGACTGACAAAGAAAAGGGCTCACTCTGTTCGTGCACTCATGTTGTTCATGCTGAAACCAATGCAATTCCTGCCCGTTTGGATGCCAAAGGCGAGGAAAACCGACACGCCTGCACGTGGCAATACATTAGGAGCAAATGTATCCACTTCATTTATTGTGTGATTAAATAGTTAGTCCCAGACGGAGTCCCCCCCCATGAGACACTTTTTTTCTGAACGAGAAACCCTGTGACAAGAGATCTTGTGCCTTTCCTATAGGTTACATCCAAAACCAACAAATTGCCAGACAATTGTGTTTGCCCAAGAGCAGAGCAAAAGGAGCCACATATTCCTGAAGGCGATACACACATCTCCAGCTATTTCCGTGATTTAAAGTACAAATGACTGTTTTACTCTTAATTCACGTGCTTAAAACTACAGCAAAATGCGTAATCCATCATGAGCCTTTTGATTGTTACCCCCTTCGTTCTCATGCAGTGGACTATTCCTTGTTACTGCGCACGTGCAGATGGATTATGGAAAACGGGAGCGAAACAAAATTAGGAGAAAAGTGAAGCGGAGTTACAGTGCTCAGCATAAATGAGTACACCCCACTACATTTGTCACAAAACCTTTAGTTTCCTTTCAGAATTAACCCTTTCTATGAGATACTATAGTACAAAAAACTCCCACAAGTGTGGGCCATTGATTGCAAACAAGATGTGTTAATTTGCACATACACAAGAGTGATTTTCCTGACAAATTCATTCAAGCCCATGTTCACACCCCAATTATACTCTTAGGAGAAAAGCCACACTTAAGACTACAAAATTGTAATTAACAGGCATGAGTCTAATGATTCATTTAGGAGGTGTCCAGCAGACAGGTGACTATAAAAGGGCATTACTTAACAAAGAAAAGCCCTTCCCATTTCATGCCGTCAGCAATGGCTCCCCATGGAAGAGAAAGGAAATCATTTCTTGCCACAAAAAAGGTGTGGGCTACAAGAAGATCAGCAACGCTTTACAAAAGTGAGCCAAAAATGTAAGAAGGATGGAAGTGCAACCGTCTCACAGAAACGTCCAGGCCGTGCACGGACGTTAACATCTCGACAGGAGCGTCTTCTCATGAGAAGGCGTGAAGAAAATGGCCATGAACTGCAGTTAGCTAAAGCAGTAGAGAGCCAAACTGGAGTGACCGTTTCCTGTGACACCATAAGGCGCACACTGCAGAGGAATGGCATGCATGGGTATCGTCCACGAAGGAAGCCTCTCCTAAAGCCCATGCACACAAAAAAGCACGCCTAGAATTTGCTGGGGGCCGTGATGAAAACGATGAAGACTACTGGACTCAATACTTTGGAGTGATGAGACAAAGATGACTGTTTTTGGAACTTATGGGTTTAAAAGTGTATGAAGTCGAATGCACGGTGCCTACAGTGAAACACGGTGGTGGCAGTGTCCTTATGTGGGGTTGCATGAGTGCTGCTGGTGTTGGGGAGCTGCGTTTCATTGATGGTGTCGTGAACTCAACAATGTACTGCTCTATGCTGAGGGAGAAGATCAAATTCCATGCCTAGAACTCACGATGCTCATACAAAATACTAGATGTAGTAGTGTATGTTCGTTTTTGCTTCAACCAATTTGAGTAAACCTGAAGATTTTGTGATGCAAGTTAAAAATTTACCTTAATTTCACGTTGTAGAGTTAAATAAGTGTTCAATAAAACTCAGCCTTGTGAAAACGTTGGAAATTTTCTGATTAATTTTGAACTTTTTAAAAGGGGGAGTACTCATTTATGCTGAGCACTGTACCCCAGTGGCCTGAGGAGGAGTAGACAGCAAGAGGAAAACCAAGAGTTTCAAACACATTTTTTACCAATATATATATTTTTTTGTCAGTTGTAATTAAAAAAAACAAAAAAAAACTACCGAAGGCAGACAGCAGCGTGGCCGAGAAGATGAGAATGACGCTCGTTTTTCATCACAAAGATGTGAGTATTAAAAGCGGTAAACTACATTACATGTTGCTTCACGTTCTCATTAATTAAAGCAGTGGCTCTCAGGTATTTTCTGTTGTTTGTAATTACGTTCTACATTGTTCGTTTTTTGAAAACAGTTAATTTGCAAAACTGACATTTATAGTTCATAGTGCCACCCATGACGAGCTAGCTCCAGGATTTCCAGAAGTGGCGCGATGAGATTACTGTCACTCAAGTAAACAAACATACTCTCATGTCTCTCATTCTCTGCACTTGCTTCATCCATTTGTGTCTCAAACCTTCTTCTGTTGGATAAGAAAACAAACTTTCAGTGTCACTTGGATACTGTTAACATCCAGCAGCAGCACAACATCTTGGCATGACTACTATTTGGATGAAATGTACACTGAACCAAGTCGACGATCTACCTCCAGAAGAGTCGAGAGCTGTCCCACTAATAACATTTCACTTCCTGAAATGAGACTGAACAGTGAGAGCTAGCTCGCCATGGCTGGCACCAGGAACTGTGGATGTAGTATTCGTGAATGTAGTATTTGTTCATTTTGGAAAGCGAGCGGTAAATTTGCAATGTACAACACAATTACAAACAATTCAAAAGTTGATAAATCACATTAGGGACCCTCTAAGATAGGGTTCTCCAACTCACTTTACCTTGGGGCCGTTGGAGGCAGAGTATCACGTGCAAATTATACACTGACGAGATCCGGTTTGAAGTAAAATACTAGTAAATGGAGATGCCACGTTATTTCACTGGCTGTTGCAGCAAGTTAACTGGTCCATTTTCTTTTCATTTTCTTTACCTGCAATGATTTTGGAACTACAGCAGAGGTCACTATTGAGTGACCAACAGTTTGTGTAATGTGCCAAAACAATCCTTGAGGCATCATCATCCCATCACCAACGGCAACGCTGCTGTAACTTTCACTCACTGAAAAATGTGTTTCAGCTTGCATCAAGCCCAGCCGATGTCACACCCCGGAGAGTGTTATACCCCACTGTGATTGGCAGGTTCGTCCGCTCCGCACACAAGACTGCCATTCATATTGTAGCGTTGCGGGGAGCACTCCTTTCTTCCCAATGTCCTTGTCTTACAAACGTCTACTAGTTGCATGTTAGAAATGCCATTGTTGTGGTTTATTTTGCACTCCCCTCTTATTAGCAGTGTCTTGTCTGTTATCTGCCAGCTGTGTTGGTGCTTTCTGTTTATGACACCCGAGTGAGACGGTCATGTTGAGTATTGACATCCCGCCATTCCCCTGGGATAGACAAGTTACCTCTTCTTCACTGCTTTGTGAGCGCTTCAATATAAAGCCTGAGGGTTGCACTAACATTAAACTTTCATAAATAGGTGGGGGCCACAGAATATCTTGTCGCGGGCCCCCAAGTTTGAGAGTTACTCTAAGATTGTAACACATTTCAAAAGCAGGGAAATTTGTACAGATGGAAATTCAAATAAAGCTCAACTTTTGCCAGTGCAGTGCAAGGACATGGAGGGCCGCAAAGGCTGGGCTTGCCCCCAAAGAACTAAATACGCCCCTGCACACGACGGGAGTGCACTCCTGCGTAAACAACAAGACGAGTTAACAAGCATGGCTTGTTTTAATGCAGCACGGAGCAGGATGGCAATGACACACACTTGGGACTGGGTCGGGCCGACCTGCGAAAGATTAGCTCCGGGCTTACTTACCGTTGGTGATCCGGTGCTTGACGGTACAGGGGCTCTCATTTGCTTGTGCGTCGGAGTCGTCGCTGCTGTCCCCCGACATAACTCGAAGACTTCCTCCCAAAGCAACGATCAGAGATGATTTCGGCGCCGCCCGTTCCTCCGGTATTTTGCAGTCCGGCGCAGCTGTGCGACTATTGCAGCGGCATTGTGGGGCGCGCAGGCATCAGGGAAAGGAGCGGAGCGACGCGCATAAACAATGCCTGGATATTAATCCCGGCGTTTGGCATCACGCGTGTCGCAAAGCGGCAAAGCGGCAAAGCGGCGCGTGCTAACAACGTACGCGGTACACTGCGGGAGCGCCAGATGTTAAACCCCCAAAAGTTGTCCCATACGTGCACTTGCAGTCACGTTAGCGCCGCCCAAATATGAATGCGTTGTCCTAATCGCTGCCGTACGAGGACACACGCCGCGATTGCAGCTAACAGGTAGTAAACAAACAACCCGACGTCTAGCTAGCGGAAACTTTGTAGCGTTAGCCGGGGCTAACGTCGTGCCGATACGGAACCCCCCCGGGTTTCAGCGACGAAGGCCATGTCGGGTGGCTTCCTGTCTTCGTTCTGCCTCGGCCGGAGCACCGTTCACGTCCCCTCCATGTCGCCGAAAACCACACATGGCTTCGAATTCGCTCAACTGCTAGCTAACGGCTAATGGGCAGGATGCTTTCGACACAACCTGGGCGACGCTCGTCACGTGACTGCCGGGACGTGGGCGGGGCCACGGGGGCCGCGTCAGATCAGAAATCAGCGCCAATAATGAATAACGCTCTAATTATGAAACGCGGTGCCCAAAAACGGAAACATTTTAAGCAAAAAGGCTTCACTGGTAGCTAATAATAAAAACAAGGGTTTTTTTTTGCCTTCACAAAAAAAAAAGTAAGTGGACCAAAGTTTGGACACCATCCATCTTCTAGAAAGCTTTTTGTTTGGGGTAGCTGGAGCCTATCCCAGCTGACTTCAGGCAAGGATGGGCAAACTGCAGCCACATCCGGCCCACCGTGCATTTGCAAATTCCTTTGAAATAAAAAAAATGTAACAGCTGGCAACATAACTTTCAGTGCTATTGCGGCACGCTTGAGTTGCCGAACGTCAGATGCAGGTACACCCTGCACTGGTTGCCACACCAATCACAAGGAACTTATGATAAAAAAAAATTGGGATGCAAAAACTATTCAGATCTGTTCATGTGCTAACCAATAGGCCATGATGCTGGAGGCTAAAAAAAATGAAATACGCAAACTGTGGGCCACAAATGGCTTCTGGGCCGCACTTTGGGCACCCTTAACAAGGCTATGTTGACAGGCAAACCATGAAAATGAAAATCTTTGCGTTCTACAGTTGCTTTCCATCAAGTTCCACGCATTCAAAGCAATGGGTGAAAATGTGGAAACTAACTCCACACAAGATGGTGACTATGAGGAAGTGGGACATGTGTTGCATTACGGTCAGTACACTTCCTGTTGCCAAAGGCAGCAACTGGAAGACAGACGAGCAAAGAAAGGGTTTGTGCTGCAAGGCAACTCGCAGTTTGTTCCACAAGCCAGTACTCCCACACTACTCTATGCTGCTATTCTTGATTTGAATTGTAGCTGATGTGTACAAAAGTAACGCCTAACCCGCCCCCTCATGTGCACAACAGAGGTGACCAGTAGACTCCGCGTTGCATCATAAGATACCGTAAAGAGTTGAACGAGGCAAAGAACTTGAAAGCACCAAGTTTAGTCGCTGCCTGTGGACATGAGAAACTCACGACTCCAGTGAAACGTCAGCGACAACATCTTCAACAATCTGTGGCTCTATGATGACTTAGGAAAATTGCATTCTTGTTTGAAAACAACAAAGAAATGACACAAAGTCTCAGCCATAACATGAAGAGTATAATTTTCAAAGGCAACAAAAAGACAGTGGAATATTTAGAGATTTGCGTTTTGTTCCTCTTCACGCCGGAGCTCTGGTGCCGCATCAATGAATGGCTATCAGTCCAACATCCAGGAGTTTCTGAATCTTCTTAGCAATAACTGGGTTCTTTAAGTGACTGCGGGCACAAAAAACAGACTTTTTACATTTGTCCTCTCCAAATGCAGGAAATGACACGAAAAGTTGTGAAACGTACTCGCTGAGCGCCTGAGGGTCCTTCTGCATTTGCTCGAGGATCATGCGCATGGCCGGGTCGGACATTATCTGCTGCACTTCGGGATCGGCCATGGCCCTTTTCTTGACTTCCTCGGGACTGTCGTTCCTCATGGTCTGGCTGACCATACAGCGCTGTAAGCCCTCTGCGGCCTCCTGGGTGGCGTAAGCAGAAGGCAAAAATCAGTAATACTGCACAAACTCCATTTCGATTCTGGTTCCAGACCAATAAATGAACTTCTGTGATACAGGATTCAATGATAACAAATGGAATAGTATCGTAACATTGAAAACCTGTTGCTGACTTTCTTAAAGTAATTTCTATATATATATTAGAGCCCTGTGGACATGAAACACACCTGTAATCAGCCTTAAAGTCCTATTATTCATCATTTACAACACATGCAAGTCTTATGTTGTGGGGACCCTAACCAGTTAACCTCAAATTTATGTCTTCTAAACTGAAGGAAGCAAAAAAAAAAAAAAAAAATTACCACTTACACACGGAATGGGAGGAGAACTCATTTTCACTCTATAGTGTCAGACATGCCATGGCTGATTTCATGACTTCAAGGTAATGTTAAAGTTAACATTACCTTGTTTACATTACCTTGTAATGAAAGGTAATGTGTCAATGTTTTGTGTAGGAGTGCACGATAATGATCGGACCGATACTGCGCCGATTTGAGGGAATTATGACGTCTTACCGATAAATCAGATTATAAAGCGCTCCAATAACCCAGAATTTTATAATTCATATTTTTTTCTCTGACTTGCCCTGAGCTCACAAACTTTCCCTTTCCGATGAAGATATTTTCAATGCTAGTTCACCAAATTCTCCGCAATGAGGGGTAAAAAAAAAAAAAAACTCTCGCACACAAAAAACCTTATCGCCCCCCCAAACCGCCAGTGTCGAGGCGTTTGAAAAGTGCAAAAGGTTTGCCAGACACCTCCGTGGTGTCACCCCGGATGCTCGGCGCGTGTGCCAGAATACAGTGCCCCTCGCTGGGCTGCGCCAGATGGCTTCCTCCGCTCTATACTCTGGTTCTCCTGATACCTGGGATTCGACTGTATGACAGAAGGGATCCCTGGTTATGTAATGCGACATGCTTCACAGGGCATGGGTTCAGACCAAAAAACATTTGTGCTATTGACTCGCTGTGGTGACCCCGACAGGGGGAAAGCTGATTGGGTGGGGGGGAAAAAGGACGGTCGGGGCGAATGTGAGGGAATCTAGAATCAATAGCCCCCCTTTAACACCGATGCTACTTTACAAAGTAAATGGCCCAGTGTGAGTGCCCTTTGCTACTTTACAAAGTAAATGGCCCAGTGTGAGTGCCCTTTGCTACTTTACAAAGTAAATGGCCCAGTGTGAGTGCCCTTTGAGTTACCTTTGAGGAAGAATCAAGCTCCATAGCCTTCTGGTACACGTCCATCGCTTTCGAATAATCTTTCATGGCCTCCAAAGCAGCTCCTTTACGAGTGTACCCTTTAACTGTGGACATATTTTGTCAAATTAGCCCGTAAAAATTACCATCTTGGCAAAAATTACACTTCAACGGGAATATGACAAACAGTTATTCAAATGGAAAGGAAAGTATGACTCACTGAAGGTGGGCTCAAGTTTGATGCACTCCTCACAATCCTGATCATGCACAAAAAAATACAGTATTGAAATTAGCTGACCCAGAAAATGGAAGTATGCAGTGTTTTCTGGCAAAGCTGATCTGTACCTTCAGTGCAAGTTGAAACTCTAACAGCTTCGTGTAGCAAGCAGCTCTGTTACTGAAGAGCTTTGCGTCACTTGGGTTTCTTTTGATGGCCTCGCTGTAATGTTTCATGGCTAGCGGGTAGTCCCCTGCAGGGAGCAAAATGTGACTTCATTGTCTACATGCAATGAGTACGTACAGTAGAGCAACAACAAACCTTTCTGGAAGGCGTCGTTGCCCTTGTTCTTCTCCTCCAAGGCCAAGTCAGGATTGATGTAGGCTTGTTTCTCCAGCTCTTTCAGGATCTTCTCCGCCTGCAGGAGCCAGTCAAAATATGCATGAGAGTTGAGTGTCTAGTACACCAAAAAGGGTAACCATTTGGCAAAAAACGCACCCCTTCTGGACTGTATAGCCTGTATTATTATTTTTCTGAGAAATCCACCACAAGGTGGCACTGTTGTTACTCACATGTGTACAGTTTGACTTGAAACTTCAAGCACACCTCAGCCATCAACAGGAGCAGTCAAATGATTAACATTTTTAATCAGATTAATCACAGTTTTACAAGTTTTACTGTCTTTAATGATATATTAGCAGTTTCAGCCAATAAAATAAAAAACACCACAATGGTATGTCATAATTATGAGATACAAAGTCAAAATGAAGAGACAAAAAGTTGAAATTAAAAGAGAAGTCAAAATGATGAGCTACAAACTGCACGTGTCGAGTGCAATGTGGCCAAGGCTCCAGTGAAGAAAGCTACTTATGACTTTTCCCCTCATAATTTTGACGTTTTATTTCATATTTATGACTTATCTCATAATTATGATTATTTTTTCTTTCACTGGTGGAAGCAACTTCCGCAGGACTTTATGCATTCCTGATGTAAATTTTAAAACCAGTTGAAAATTGCAAGAATGTATATTTTGCACTGTTGGATCTTAAATGAGGTTTTTAAGTAGATCTTCAAAATGCCAAAAGAAGAAATGGGAGTGAGACAAAAAATGTTTTGAGTTAGCAGGTGAAATAAGCTGTTCATCGGCCGATCCAAAGTTCACGAGCAGAGCCCTTAAAAGGCAAAATCTCGGCAAAAATGTGAACTGATTGTTGGGTTGGGCTTAAACCTTCAGCTGTTTCAGTCTAATGTTTGCCTGCAATAAATTGCTAACTCAATTGTTTTTGGTCTCACTTCCATTTTTTATTTTGCCATTTAACTTAGAACTTCCGAAAGTTTGCAATTTCTAAACTGGTCTTAACATTTTGAATTGTGTGTGAGAAAGAGAGACGCGCTGCACCTGCTGACACTTCTTCAAGACATCAGGAGTACGATGCTCCGTTAAACTCTTGTTGAAATACTGAACGGCTTCTTTGTACTTCTCCTGCTTGAAGTACGAGTTGCCAATCCTGGCGAGTGCCCTTTAAATGGGGAGAAGGGAGGGAGAAGAAGAAAAAAAAGACATTCATAAGCCCATTATGCAACACAAAGACAATTAAAACACCCACTTTTATCCCAAACGTCCAGTAAAATGTCTTCTCGCTCCTTTTGGTCATGGCAAAAGGAAAAAGAAGGTTATTAATTTAATTAAGTATATATTATTTTACTTTGGTTTATTTGCTATCTCGGAGTTCAACAGACTATTTAAAAATGCTTACAATTTGTCCATTAGCGTCAGGCGCAGGAGGCTACAGTAAACTAACCATGACTACATAACACACACCAGACCACAGTTCTGTGTGAAGAGCAAAGTCTTACCCTACTGCCCGACAAAGGGAAGAGCGCCATCGAGAAATAGATGAGAAAACTAGCAGAAAAAAAAAAGGCTGTTCTTTTTCAGACCCGTCAGGAAATGTTCCTAAATTACTTAAAAATGCCAAACTATGCTTTTTAAAATGATATTAAAGTGGGGTTTAAATAAAAGCCTAAAAGTCATGTTTGCGGTTCCAGACTATTTTCCTTCAGTATAAGAGGGGGCAAAATGACTGATGATGGTTCCGACCCCTGTCCTCGTTGTAGCTACAGACAGTTTTTCATATCCAAGTAACACCAGCATCAAAAGATAAAAAGTTATTTGAAGATTCAGGAGTATGCGGATCGCATTACAGTCTAGAACGGCGGCGTGTCTGATGTAGCCCATTTCCAAATTCAGCTTTTTAGACTTTTAACATGGAAACAGTCACCGGCAACAATACTTGCAGTGCCTTCGTGGCAGGCTTGAGCCGCCAAAATAGTCAGATGCAATGCTTGTGCGCAAAAAAGCCACCCAAAGCACAAAGTAACCTACGCACCGCACCCTGTGGATATACAAACACTTATCTACGCGCGATACCCATGCCGTGTCAAAACATAACCATAAATTCCCACCGCAAGGCATGCTGGGTAGCTTGTGGTACTTTCTCCAACATTTTGCCAAGTTGGTTTTGGCTTGATTGCAAAATATGTTGAGAAAGTTGTCAGAGAAGCAAACAGGGAACTCTTGATATCCAACGTTTTATTGTTCATAGTAGCTGGGCTACCCAGCATGCCTTGCTGGCATTTGGAAATAACTTCACTGAAATTGCTGCTCCAAACAACTAATGATTAATAAAGGAAAATCATGAAAATGATCAGGGGTGCTCAAACTTTTTCAAACCACTCTATGCCCCCCCTGCCAAATGTTTTAAACAATTTGGCCCCCGAGTCAAAAAGTTTGCCCACCGCTGATCTGGAAGAACTCACTTTGCAATTTGTCTGTAGTCTTCACGGTTCTCTCTGCCCACCTCAATGGCCTTCTCACAGAGCTCTCTGCACTTCTCAAAATCTCCTTTCTCAAAGTGAACAGCTAAAAAGGGTTTATGGACAGAAGGACAGTGGGAGTTGACATTTCAGTACATTTGACAAAATTCCATACATGTCAGAATCCCACAATGATGAACAAATAAGAAGTCCATATACCGGCTTGATTGGAGATATAAGTCATGTTGGTAGGATCGTGTTTGACCGCCGCTTCGTAATGCTTCAACGCTGTCGCAAAGTCCTTGTTCTTATACGCGGCATTCCCAAGTTCTTTTTCCTTCAAGGCCTGCAGGCACTTAACACTCACAACTACTCATCAGTGCAAACGCAAACAGAGTGATTTTTGGACTTACATTTTTCTTGTTCTCAGGTAGGTCTTCATTTGAGGGTGGGGGAGGCTTCGTTTCTTTGGGCTTGGACGGGGGCGGAGGAGGAGGAGCGGGCTCGTCGTCTTCATCCATGCCGGACAGGTTAAGTCCCAGCAGCACAGACAGTGTGGTCATCACTCTTGGGTCCTGAAGCTTCCTGCAGTACAATGCAAATATAGCAGTTCAAGCGTCACAAAGCATGAGGAGCCTTTCATCAAAAGGGTTTGTTTTGCTAAACTTTGCCACCTGTTGGACAAAAAGTATATAAGGCAACATGATTACAGTGCCATTGTTAAACATGTCACTAAGCATACAACAGATAGGTAAGTAGTTTTTATCTTCATTTGATTACAATTACATTTATTCAACAGTTTAATCTCGTAATTGCTCCAAATGTCCTTCAACATTGCAACATTCCCCAAACCTTCTCAGAAGATTGCAACATTGGGCTTTTTTTCTCCAAAACTGTACCTCTTTTCTCTTTTTTGTAATGATTTGTACTTTAGTTATCGGTCGAGGCTGCAATGTGTCTGTATGGATTTGAAGCGATATCATCCATCCCTATTCCTGGGTTACTTGAAGTAGGAAGCGGACGGTTACCGGTTTCAAGGTACCACTAAATGTTTGTCACACCGTTCCTGCGGTATGAGAGAAAGTGGAGGTCCAGGTTGGTCATGTCCTTGCAGTCGGAATTCAGAACTTCCATGTGTTGAAACCACGGGTGTGTTGTGTTGTCAATTAGTCCGAAAATTACGGTAATAATTAAAAGTGTGCATGGTTGCTGTCATACTGCCGGGGCCCCCTAGAGGGCCCGCCCCCCAGTTTGAAAACCACTGGCTTAAAGGAAAACTGCACTTTTTGTAGAATCCTCTTGAGACATGTTCAAACCTCGTTCTCTTTTCTGTGTGTACTAAAAATATTGACAAAAAAAAACGAGGCAGCTAGGAGGGACTCACCTACTTCGCCTAGTCTTCTGAAAAGTGCTAAAAATTCTCCATTTACATCATGTAACGTGCATATTACCCAAGCTACAGCAACATTGTTATTGTTATGCCCAAGAACTACTTTCTTGGCGCAGTGACACCTCACCACACCGGCTAGCTACTAGCTTGACCACACAATTGGTCACAATGCCTTAGACCACTAGCGAAAAGTAACTGTCTAGAAAAGTGAAGCAGAGGTGGGAGTAAGTCACAAGTAAGCACCGAGTCCTTACCGGTACCTAAAGTTTACCTCCACATAAAGCTAACTTTTCATAGCTGTCTCAAACAATGGACAAGCTGGCTTCAGACAATCTTTTATTTACAGCGAGACAGCAAAACAGAGCAGTTAGAACCAGGTTAACATGAGCTAGCGTCGTCTCACCGCTACACTCTAGTACCCCGCCCCTCCATGTACGACTCCCCAGTTCACAGCGGTCTCAGGCATTGCCTATAAAATGAAGTTACGACTTTTTTTTGCCATAAAGGTACACTTTTACTCTTGTAATATGACAAATCTCTTCTTGTAAATATACAACATTATTATCGTCACTTTACAACTTTCATTCATTCATTCATTTTCTGTACCGCTTATCCTCATTAGGGTCACGGGGATGCTGGAGCCTATCCCAGCTGGCTTTGGGCGAGAGGCGGGGTACACCCTGGACTGGTCGCCAGTCAATCGCAGGGCACATATAAACAAACAACCATTCACACTCACTTAATTCTCGAAATCTTGATTTTAATGCTTCATTTGACAGGCATTACCCGAGACAGCTATAAACATAGTGGACTCGTGTGACCCTTGACCAGATAAAAGGTTAAATTACGACTTTTTTCCCCCCCCAGCTGATTTCAAAATGCTGGACTGCTACATGAGGACAACTTCAGCGGTAACTGAGGCTCTTCAACAGGAAGAGGATGAAGAAAAACGACTTTTCTGTTAGGTTTGAGTTTTACTGCCGTGTTACACTTACGGGTTTCAATAGCGGGCTTTTGGATAGCACCGATGTTGCGTAGTTGTCATTGTCGTCGGTCGATATTACTCATGCCGAGGGTCACCAAATGTGGAGATGTGACTCAGAAGCCTAATTCGTATTATGAACTTTTTTCCCCTCCAGCTCCCCATCTTAACTGAAAGATGTCAGCATACTGCTTTTGCCTTATCCACTTGCCTTTGTTAGTTTATTTCAAGTTTCAGAGGAGACCTCAAAAAAAAAAAAAAAAAGGGGTTGAATTCTGGGCTGCACTATTTGTTTATGGTGTTACCTGAGGCTTTAGCCGGGGTGGGCAAGCTTATAAGCGGCATCTAACAAATCGACATACTAGCTCACGGTGCAACAAAACAAAGAGACAACACATCACATAAATCAACTACTACAATCACGTGGGCGATAATCAACTAAGCTCGAAACATAACCGTTTCAAGTCACGTCTTATTTTCAAATGCCCGCAAGGCATGCTGGGTAGTCCAGCAGCAACAACCATATGAACAATAAACACTGGATTTCAAGACTTGAGATGTTAGCTCCTTGTTTACTTTTTCTCCTCAACATATTTTGCAATCTAGCAAAAATGTGCTGCAAAATGTTCAGAGAAAGAGTAAAACACACGCTACCCAGCATGTCTTGTGGCGGTAATGGGTGGGTGGGGTTTTTTTGGGGCATGGGTATTGTGCATAGGTATTATATAGGTATAAAAAAAAATCAGATTCTTTCTATATTTGCTGTGTTTACAATGGCCAAGTATCAGAACCTAAATAAGACACAGACACATACGTGCCAAGCGCAGAAGGGTTGTTCCTGAGCTGCTCCAGGAGTTCTCTGTAGCTCGGATCTCCCAAGAGCTCCCGGGTTCGAGGATCAGTCTCCAGCTTCTGATACAAATTGGGCATGGCAAAAGGATTCATCTTGGATTTCTCTGAAGAAAGCAAAAAAAAAAACCCAAACACATTAGTAGTCCTTTCGAGTGATGCCAAGCTGACTGTTTAGCGCTCAAACCCGCACGTCAACTGTCCAGCCAATCAAACGTGTCCCTGCGTCACCCAAACATTATTAGAGCCATCTAGACATTATATAACACCCCTAGTCCAGTCATATTTTTAAATACGCCATTTAAGACAAAAATAAAACTTGTGTGTCGCAGGAAGTGACATCGAGGGTTACAGCCACAAGAGTAGCCTGTAATATTATGATTCTTATTATGTTGTCATTTACACCCGCAAAAAAAGCCTGTTGTCTGTCAATCAAGTCTGGTGTTTCTCTCACTAGACAATTATTGACACCTGGTGACCAATGTGGATTCTGACAGTTACTTTCTCCTTGGCTTTTAACACAAACTGAGAGTCATCGTAATTAAGTTTTATTTGTCTATTTGTCTTGTGATTTTATTATTACCATTTGTTTTATATTTAATGTTATTTTATGTACTCTATTTTAACTATGCTGTGAAGCACTTTGGTCAACTTTGTTGTTTTTAAATGTGCTATACAAATAAAATGGATTTGGATTTGGAGTTAATTCAAACATTATTGGCTTTTACAGTATTTGTTTTCAGTTCATTCAGCCATTTTTATACATGAAAATTAAGTTACAGTTTGCTTAAATATGCATATTTTTGATGAATATGAATAGGTTGTATTAAACCGGAAAAAAAACCACGACAGAGTGAAGCGGCAAAATTTGACCAAACAATGATGTGCTGTGGGATGGCCGTGTTATGCAATTACACTGAGCAAAATGGCTGCCAATATTTAAAAATGAGCTCTGGACTTGAGTTTCATATGCAAATAAATCACATTTTGCTACCCATCCATCCATCCATCCATTTTCTATGACGTTTATCCTCAATAGCGTCGCTGGGGTCTGCTGGAGCCTATCACAACTGGCTTCGAGCGACAGGCAGGGTGCACCCTGGACTGGTTGCCAGTCAATCGCAGGACATTATTTGTCTTATTTTCTCTTATTAACTAGTATATTGGGTAATAGGAGTGTAAATGTGACTATATGGGTGTTATTTAATGTCTAGAGGGCTCTAGACATGCTCTCCCAAACATCCCAACGTTTTGAAGAAACTGCTGCAAAATCAGGCATTTTAGGACGCAAAACTAATCAAAGTGTATTCTTGAACCTGCAAGAACCTTCTGTTACCTGCAAGCCGGGCCTCGATGTTCTGCAGCCCTTCCTTCAGCTGCTGATTGGTCGGCTCTTGCCGGAGTCCCGCTTGGTATGTCCCTTTTGCATCCTCCAGCCGACCGAGGAATTCCAGCGCTGCGGCTTTACGGGAATACCCCTTGTTGATAAAAATGGGAAGGGGGGGACTGAAATGTCATTACCCAAGACCCTTTATTGTCAAAAGGCCAACACAGGTCACCTCACCTTGCCCCAGTTTGGCTTTATCTTGATGGTCTCACAAGCATCCTCCAGAGCCTTCTCGTAATTGCCTTTTTTGGCGTAGGCAGCCGAGCGGTTACTGAACAGGACGTGGTTTTTGGGATCAAGGGCCACGGCTTCGGTGTAGCAGCGTATTGCCTCGTCGATATTGCCTGCGCTCAGCGCCTTGTTGCCCTGGTCTTTCAATGCAGACACCTGCAAAGCACCAGGAGACAATTTAACACACTAGTACGCTTTTCTTCGACGCACGGAAGACCGTCTCGACTTGTACGCCGCATTCGCACAGCTGCCGGTGACAGCCGGTCATGCCAGACACGTGCAGCGGCTGTTGGCGTCGTTTGTCTTTATTTTGCTCGTGCATGGGAAAACGTGCAACATAAACGCATGTATGTATTGTATTCAGCTTGCTACCACAATGATTAGAACCTGCCGTCAGTCATGAGATCAAGCAGTGTGTCACTAGATCTTGCCAGATTAACACAATTAAGTGAATTAATCACACATTAAATAAAAATAATTGCAATGTGCATGCGTGTATCCTTTCCTCGTCTTCCGCCTCCAAACAGGCAGGTGAGGAATTACTCTGTGCATTGGTTAGCACAACAAGGTTTTTTGCCTTGTACACACGTAGTGGGGTATTTTTATAAACGCATTTCTCCCTTTCCGTTTATGAAAAAAAAAGTGTCCACACAACCTCGATTAAAAAAAAAAAAAACGCATCCTCACATAACTGCATTGGGAACCACAGCCAAACTTGTAGGCGGCAACAGTTACTAAAATTCTATCCAATCAGAATCATCTTCTGTCATCTCGTTACTTCCGCAAACAAAACATGGCGCCCGGCTTGTTGTTGTGGACTGACAAGGAGGTAGGATTATTTAAAATACGTTGATTTAGAATACAAAGTTAACTAGACGCAAGAAAACATTGTCAGTTCTGAAGGCATCCATGATTTTTCTCATATAATTACGGTTCGGGTTTGTGACGTCACCGCCGGAAGTGACGTTTGGAAACGCAAACCTCTGGTTATTTGCGTCTGTATGCAAACGTATAACCGGAGTTTTCGCCAGAGCCACACTTTGGCCAGAGGTTTTGAAAACCTTCGTTTTCAGTGACGTATATCTGTGGAGACGTGTGGATGATAGGCAAAAACGTGGGAAAAAACCTTTGTTTTAAGAAATACCCGCCTCTGTGTGGACGGGGTCTTTGTCTCGGTGGGTGGAGGCGGGGCCGCTAGCATGCACACAGAGTGCAGAAGAGTGTAACGCAGTAGAAACTCAATTAGTGGATTGTAGTACATTGTCATATTTTAAATTGTACTTTCTGTACGAGAAATGTAATCCTGTGTATCATCTTGTGTCGTGACATATCTACGTTTCAGCCTTTCATCCGCACAGAAAACAAAGCTTGGAGTGACTGGAAAGGTTTTTTTTTTTTTAACTGCTTCTAGACTGGGGAAATCTGAGAACGATGGTTTGTCGTTTCTGTGTTTTGGAAGACGATGATGTCAACATGCGTAGGTGTGCCTTGTGCATTACATCCTTTTTCACCCGGCGAGCCGTTCCCGTTCGGATGGACTGATTTACTTATCTGACACAGTTCAATGGAACTGCCAAAAATAAAAATCCCAGTAACGTTTTTGTGCGGACAGGGCATCAGTTTGACAAAAACTGTTGCCGGGGTTCTTGCCTCGGTTCTCACCGGAACGGATGAGTCACTAAAACCGAGATCCCAATGTATCAGCTGGTGGATCAGCCGTTTATGATGGAGCAAAAGGACCTGATAGGACAACGACAAAACATGACCCCACTCTAAAACTGCTTTTATAAATACAAATAAACGTATGACAAGGTGTAAAAGTCAAGATATAATAATAGTAATTTTTATTTTGATTATAACTCGTGCAAAGTACAATGATGTAGCGCCCTCTTCCGGCCTTGCAGGGTGAAACGGCCGTTAGCAACGTTCCGGTTACTAAAACAGACGTCATAAAAGACAAAACAAAAGAATGCCAAGCAATGCGGCGTGTGTGTGTGTGCAAATGTCAGCTAGAACAAAATAAAGTGTAGCCATGCCTTCAGCACCGTGTGCATCCAGAAATATCTTCCCCTCCGGTCACAGGCTAACGGAAACACTCCCGCAGCGTGTGAAATAGGACGACTTTGCCACAATTGTTCATGCCAGACCTTAGAAATAAGACTTTTTTTCAAACAGGGGCCACAACCACGTCATTCGCCGCGGATAACTCTCTCCTGACAGATTATAGCACTCGGGTTAGCAACGCTGGGCTAACTTGGACGGAAGCGTCACCGTGAGCATGCTAGCAGCGGCACGTTTACTCCCAAATAACCGATGCGGGGAGCAGATTGACAGGTAAACGACGATGGCGGTGTTGAGCCACGTGATGCACCTTGTCGGTTATTTCACCTTGCGGTGGCCGTGACCGGTTACAAGAGCATACAATGAACACCGACAACAAGATCACACAGTCAAGGAATCCCGCGTCTTATTAAACGTCCCCATCAGTGCCGAATTAGCCGAGCAGCTACAAACGCCGTACAAGCGGAGTGATGCTAACCTCGCGTGCAATGGACAATCAAGCTAACTTAGCTGACTGGTTCCGGCGTGCCAATGGAATGACCCGGCCTAACCTGGACTCCGGCCGGTTGTTTTAACAGGCGGAGGACGCCGAGGCGAACAACTCGAAGTACGTACACGTAAAGTTTCCGAAACGAGAACTAGACGTGATTTTGTAGGACACTCACTTTCTCCATGGCGCACGCATGAGGTTCCTTCCAGAAACTACGCTAGCTTGGCTCCGCCCACTCGGAGCTAGGCGCAGGTTGCCAGTTGTGACTGGCGGAGACCCGCAGTCGTTGGCGAGAAATACAAACCGCCGGGATTCTGGAAACTTCCACAAGGCGCCGGAAAACGCCTGGACTGTCAACGCACGTCGATGAAAGCGACATACAAAAATCAAGCGCTCCATTTGGAGGACGTGGTCGCGGCTTTGTGCTTGTCCTGTGAAATGGTGTTAGTTGTGGATGGAGGATTGTGCGTGGCAACATCCTGACGGGGGAAAAAGATATTGTTGTCGCAGTTAAAATCATCAAGGGTGTAGAATATGAGCACGTGCCACATTGAGTCGTTAAAAAACAAAGCAGGCCACCGTGAATTTCCTGCTAACTTTTCCACACAAAAACATTGTTAATAATACAGAACCAAGCAATTTCCCCCGCGGATCAATAAAGGCAGGCTTATTAAGTGTTAGAACCACAAAACATGCAAAGAAACCGTTAAATAGGTGCATTTTGTTGCTCTGTAAGAAGGTTCAACCCTAAGGACGACTCCTAAACTGTCTTGGGGTTAATTGCATGTCCAGGAAGCATGCAATTAACCCTGCCCATGTAACCGAAACCAAAGAACGGTTCCCAGCTGCGACTCGGTTGCCAATATTCATGCTAACGAGCAGTTCGAAAGAACCGGTTCGTTCGTGAACGTCACAACACTACTTCGGCGAGTCAAAAACAAAGCAAATGCGGCGTATATTAATTGTGTTTCCGTGTAGCGGCGTGGCATGAACGGAATCTACCTAAAGTACACTTATTTTCGACCAAAAACAACGTGCCTCTAGATTGTCCTACAACTTCCGATTTTATAGCTTGACCGTGAAGGCACCATCTGTCACTCACCGCTGGACCTACTTTTGGCGCCGAGTGGCTACCAGATGATTTTTCGTTAAATACGCTCATTTAACCCTTAATAAGAGCGATAATAGAACACACACGTTTATCGCCCGGCTGTATTTTCCACAAGTGTGCGTTAACGTAGCCTTTGAACGTTCGTTAGCCTCTGGACACGGCCGTTTAATGCTAATTGTCCAACCGCTAGCTAGCATAGCTAGCTGTCGTTAGCCTGTCAAAGCAGTCGTGTAACCGTCAGGCGTATTTATGAACATTTCCCTCGCCGGAGTTACTCTATGAATGTATTGGCGTAACTATGATGCGAAGGAATGAAAATGTGTCAAGTAGGCCGCCAGCAGGTTTGTACAGGGTAGTTAATGGACAACTACTGATTAATTAATGTCATTACTGCACACACATTATATACACTTCACTCACTGCAACTAGTCATTCAAATGTAATGAGAGAGGTGTATATGTTTTCATCACCGATTGTGAATGTATACCCATAATTGATGCATAGATTTGCCTGGGCGGGAGATTATTATTAGTGAAAAATCTTATAATGTTCCGTGTCCATCAGGCTGCGTCTCGGTGCCGCTATTCAGTCAGAAGAAAAGAGATCGAATTCCCTTGACGTCGACTCCCTCTGAGAATAAATTCTTTTCTCACACCGAGTTCATGGCGAGTACCAGCTCGGCCCCCCAATGTGCTTCAGGTGAAGTAGTCTTTCAGGCTCGTTTAACCCTTACTGCAATAGTGTGAGTGTTTAAATTGATTGAAATGAATGCACCGTGAATTACACAAGAGGCCCTTAAAACTCAGCAATGCGACTTATAGAGGGCGTTAAACTGTGTTCAGCTGTCTGCTCGGTCACAAAGTAGAATTCGGATCAAATAGGACAATCGTTAGCAGCTGCAGAGCGTTATATGGTGCTATTTTTTCCCAGGTGCCTACCAGGCCTTGGGTTCCTTTTCTGAACCTCATCCAAGTCACCAGTGGAACAAACAGGACATGCTGCGATCTACGCAGCAACATGGCGGTTATAGACCTGCCCCTACAATGAGATCCTACACACCTATAGCGCATCCTTACAAATTTGGACGAAGCAGGTGCGTTGGTCCGACGAAGCAAAATGAATCAGTAGTCTGAAAGGAGAATGGCAGCCGGTTGCCAACAGCAACAGCAAACCCCAAAAGAATGGCATGATAACAAACACAAACATGTAATCTTTCAGCAACCCAGTGAGACCGGATGACTCCAGATCCGTTTTTACGCTCAGACAGACCCAATACCAAACCTCCACCACCAGTGAGCAGGGATCTCATTTCGGGTTTTCTCAGAAGAGCCAGCAGTCCGCTCACACACAGGTCAGACCTCTGCCTCCTCCTGTACAGACACCCAGCGGGTCAGCTGCTCAGACAAAACAGCCAGCAAACAAATGGAATTTTACAAACAGTTTTGGACCACAGAATTCCACCTTTTTGGGGAAAAGAAACTCAAACAAACCCCAGACTCAAACTCCAAAGGTATTGCCTGTCCCCGAGTAATATTTTTGTGCGTATGCAATCGTTGTATCGTCATTTTTCTGTTTTCCAGAGTGAAAGTATCACGAAAAAAGCACCTTTTGACAACTCACTCAGGATCTTGACTGCAGTTATCGATGGCATCAGGCACTGGAGTCAATTTAAAGACAAAGTTCCGTCCTTTTTTGAGATCTTTGGTTAGTGAATCATCGCTGTCTCTTCTGTCAACTTCAGGAACACATTCGACATGATGGCGTATTGTGCTCCTCTCAGCTACTCTCGATTCTGCAGTCACCCTCGGTCGCCACGGATCCAAGAACTTCCTCTTGAGAGACGGCAAGGAGGTCGTGCAGTGTGTCTTCTATGAAAATGTGAGTGGGGTGAAGACATTAACTTAGTCATTTAGATGTGATTATTATTCATATCTTACTGGGATACGCTGATTTTATAGTCACTGGTCTGCCTCATTTTTTTTATAGTATGCATAACAGGGCTAGGCTTTCATCACTTTTCCATGATTGACAAAATAATTTTTTTTTTTAAGGTACACTAGTTGTCTAACAAAAATTCATGCTATATAGATGAAATGTGTATTTTAGAAAATACTCAAGAAAGTGTGTTTTTCTATGCAAATGTTTTAGTTTGCCTCTTAAATTTGCTTTTTCTATGTTTCAAACTAAGAGGACAAAGAAGCCTTAAACTTACCACTTCCACGCGGAATGAGGGGGAAACCCCTTTTTTCACCCGATCTCAACAATGGCTTGTTCGTCTCAGCCACAGTCTCACCTTTAGATACTTTCTAAAGTTGATATTAAACTGTAGTTTGTGCACACCTTGGAGCTAAGAAGGACTGGAACAAATCAGGATTTAGGATTTGGCCAACTGTATCTGTTAATTTGTCCTAATCAAATATCGTGACATATCTACTACTACATTGCTGCTTTAGAGTATAGAACAGAGGGTGCCACCTGGTGTGGCCCAGCAACGTGCACTATTTTCGGGCACAGGCTCAGACAAGCCGGTGTGAAGCCACGGAGGTCTCTGGAAACCTTTTGCACTTTTTAAACACCACAGTGTTGGCGGTGGATGTGTGATGATGTGTTTTGTGTGCTCCATGTTTGTTTTCCCCACATCGCAGAGCATGTGATTAGCACACGAAATGTCTCCTTTGTAAAGTGATAGTTTGTTTACAAGTGAGGTCAGAGGAAGTTACGACAGGCAGTTAACGTCACAAGAAAAATGGAGTGCTTCATTTGCTCACCTGCAAAGTACGGGTAATCTCTCTTTTTTTAATTATTGTTTTAGCTGTATGATGTCATAATCCAGGGGAATACGCCAAAAAGATGAGAAAAAAACCCTCCCATGCCCAAGCAAAGGTCCCGATGCGCTGACCCAGACAAACAAAAGGATAGTGAGGCCATCAAGCCAACCCCATACAGGGCTGTCGTCTCATCACCTCGCCGCTATCCCCAAATGAGAAAATGCACAACTAAACCCCCAAACTAGACAAACCCAAAAAGAGGAGAGTCAATCACAACAGGACAAACATGAAATTAGAAACAAACGGGGGAGAAACCCAGAAACCAGCAATAAGCAGCTGAGGACAAGGAGCATGACGAGGAGGTGGAGACGAAGGCAGCATGAGTGGAGCTGTGAGCAAAGCAGACCTGCACACACAGAGTACGTTCTCCTGAGAGGGCAGGGCCATTCAGCTGCTGCCTGCAGAAAAATACAAACTAAAAGATAATTGCCAAAAAACAATGCTGTTATTTAAAAAAAAAAACTTATTTCAGCTTGTGTAGTTTAGTTTGTCCCTTCGCCTGGATTTGTCTTTTTCTGTGAATTTAATGTCGTTGGGAGCAGCTCCGTGACATTCCAAAAAATAAAGAAGATGATAGTTCAATCATAAATACCAGTAAATGCGATTTATAGTGACACATTTTTTTAAACTTTTGAAGCAGTTAAATAAAAAAAAAAATTGGCAAATTTTTCGTGTGCCGCAGCACAGTGGTTGTAAATCACATTGTATGCAGCGTGTCCAAAATATACCTGGTGGGTTACATTGTGGTCAAACACGACCGTGCATGTAGTTTCTTCTGTATACATTCACCAAAACAATTTCTCTCTCGTTTGCGCCACAGGAGCAAGAACTACCTCGTCTCATCCGTGGTCAAGTTCACCGCTGTGTGGGTAACTATGATCGCCGGCGAGATGTCCTGGTGTGCGTGTCGGTCAGGCCCGCCCAGCCCTCGGAGGTCAGGAACGGTCAAGAGGCCGTCAAAGCTTGCGATGCTCACATGCGGAATCTCGCCAGATTGCTTTGTGAAGTCTGAGTATTTAAAATGCCTGCTATGTCAAGTAGGACATATCAGCGTTAGCATAGGGTTCTAATTTCTATACAGTAGTATGTATGACATTTAAGAGATTTTTTGTATTCATAAAAGGTTCAAGTTGGTTTGCGGTGTTGTGGGGGAAAAAAACAGAACTTGTACTGGTATGTGCAGATAATTAAAAAAAACCTTTATGTGACTAATACTTATAAACAAAGTTTCTCTTTGAAATTATGTTTATTACAAATAAAATCACAAACCATCAAACAATGTTAACAGATTAATTCTGATAAATCAATCACAATGAGGTAATCTCTCAAAATACAACTGTCCAAAACAGGCAGTTAAGGACTTACATTATATAAAGTACAGTCATTTTTTGTACAGTCAAACATTACAATGGATGGGGGGGAACAAATTTGTCTAATCTACCAAGAAACACCAGTGCTGAGACTTTACACATGTAAAGGTGGTTTAAACAAGAATACAGGGGGAAAGACCAGTGCAGTAACACCAGTCTGTCCCACAGTATGAGGTCCAAACTGGTTTTTTTTAAATATATAATAAAAAAATACGGCAGTCTTACACACAAAAGGTTGAATCAAGAACTGGATGTTTCACCCTTAATCCAAAATGCTTCTTCTATTTTTTTAATTTTTAGAGTTGTTGTTGCAGCTCATAAGTGGGCGCTCTTTCAGTGGACTGGCACAATCTCTGGGGGAGAGATGTCAGCACATACAAGAAGGAACAGTCCAGTTGATTTGATCCAACTTTTACGGATTACCATGACTGAGAATTGACACAGATGTCAGAAGTTGAAGAAAAACTGCACTTTTGGGGGGTGGGAGGATTTTCATCATCCACACTCCCTATGAGAGACAAGAACACGTGTCTTTCCCTTTTCTGTGCATTGTATATCCTACGGACCCACAGACCTGCTCGTGTTCCCACAATCCTTATTATGATGACATTGCTGTTGCGTGTTTACCGTGTGCTAGGTTGTGCACCAACAAATCATCAAATATGCACATTAGCACTCCATAAGGTCATCCAACCTTTACTTTTATGCATTCCCACGTTTTATTAACATTTAGGACCAAATATGAGGTGAAAGAAAAACAGTGAAAAATACAGTATGGTTATCTGTACAGCATGGGAGAACATGAGCACATGCACCATCGTTCCAAGGACCATCAAACAAAGTGGCAGGTCACCTTTCACCAAAATACAAACATAACATGAACATGCAAAAACTGTGAGGTTTCCAACTGTATATTATTTTCAAAATATATTAATGCCACATATTTCTATAATTGAAATGCATTTACAGAAGTTTAATGTTTTTTATGTGGTTTTTGTTTTGTTTTTTGCATTGCACCTGAAAGTCTGGGACCCGTGTTTTGGTCTGCCGCCTCGTACTGACAGTTTTTCACTAACAATGACAAAATGGGATTCACCTATTCCGCCTATAAAGCTCCTCTAAAAACAATCCATAAACTTCCTACAATGTTTTATATGCATGGTGTATCCATGTAGAATAAAGCACATTCATGATAACATGCTATACGTACAGCATTTTGGTGATTTCAAGCATTACCACAACTTTGCATAGAAAGTAACACTACTTCTATCAACGACCGCATAGAGAGCGTGTTCGATGACTAATTTGGAACAAACCAGGCTCCACAGCCTTATCTTTTTTAGCCTGAATATGCAGAGGATGAGCTACAGGTTTTAGAAGCAAGAAAAGAGGGTGAAACGTCTGAGCAGACAGGGGAACTCGAGAGTCGAGACCGGCTTGACTTGGTGGTGTAAATGTGGCGCTTGCTAAGCCAAGCAGACAGAAATTGAGTGTTTCTGCTGCAATGAGCAGAATATCTGGCGAGGAGGACACTGCTCCAAGAGACTGAAGAATTGTTAGTGCTAACAAACCCTGTTGTTGTAGAAACTTTTTGCCTCACCAACACAAAAACAAATAGAAACAACGACCTGGGCAAACTGCCTGTGGAGTAAGTTACCATGATATTGATTCTGGCACATGGAGCACATAGTGTACTCCATCTACGCCAGAAAAAAGCATTGTCGCAATAGCTTGGTTAATATGCAGGTCACGGCATGCAGTGGGTGTTTTTGGATGTTTTTTAGAGGGCTTTGTAGGTCAATCCCACTTACCGGTGTGCACATTCTTGGTGAAAAAGTGCCAACACATGTTGGCTATCTAGAAGATGTGTTCTTGTCTCACATGATGGGAAAAGTTCCCCCCAAAAAACAGACACTAAAAATGAATTTGAATTTGATGAATTGGCAGTGTGCGACGACAGTCAAGAGTCTTTTGGAACATGGTAGCAAGTTTTACAAAGTGAGTGCGGATGATGACATATTTGCTCAACAGTAAGAAATGCTGAATTTTTACAGGTCAGTCCTTTACCACTTGTGACTGTTAACCAAATAGAACAAGGGCGCGCGTCATCTTAGATTAGCTGGAAGGTCTCGTGTCATAATGAAATCTGAAAAAAAATACAATTTTCTTGCTTGTCTTGGTTCCAAGGATGATAAAATATTATGACGTGTTTTTCTTAGAATATTTTCCCTCGTTCATGAAGTCATATTGTCATACATGGAAGCCCGTTTCCGCCACTAAAGGGAAAAGAATCCTAAATGTAAGTCATGATTATAAGATAAAAAGTCATAGTGGAGTCATAACTATGAGGTGAAAATTATGAGGTAAAGTCATAATTTTGAGAGAGCAGAAATTATGAGACAAAAAGTCATAATTGAGATATAAAAGTCCTCATTACTGTTTGAAATGAAGTCGAAATTATGACGTACAAACTGTGCATGTGCCGCTTTTGTCACGTGCAGTTTGGATCTCATAAGTTCATTATTTAAAACTAATTTCAATTTTTTAAGTGTTTTTTTTAATCTCATAGTTATGACTTTCCTATCCCATGACTTTTTATCTCGTAATTTACCCGTGACCCACGTGAGGACAAGTGGCATAGAAGACGGAAGGACCTCATAATTTTGACTTTTTATCTCATAAATCTGGCTTTCGATGTCATATTTATGACTTTCCTATCTCATGAATTTTTATCTCCTTATGTTGACTTTTTATCTCATAATTTCACCAGTGAGAAGCATCCTCAAAGATTGATGGATCTACAGCATTTTGGTCATTTTTAAGTATTACCAGAACTTGTAACACTTCCATACTTCCAACAACAACAGCATAGAGAGCATGTTTGATTTTGGGACAAACCAGGCTCCACAGCCTTATCTTTTTGAGCCTGAATATGCAGAGGATGATCTCATAATTTACACATTTTATCTCATAAATCATCTCTGGGCCTATTGAGGACAAGCAGCATAGAAGAATGGATGGATCTCATTTCAACTTTTTTGGCTTTTTCTTGTCACAAGACTTTTTATCTCATACTCATTCTGAAAAATGTATCTCATAAGTATGACTTTTTATCTCATCCTTTCACCACTGACCCTAGTGAGTACAAGTGGCATTGAAGATGGGTGGAATGATGAATCATCATTTTGACTTATCACAATTTTTTTTCTTTCAGTGGTGGAAACAGCATCAAGTATGGAAAGCAAAATAACAAACAAAAACAAAACTTTTTTTTCAGCAGAAAAGCCAAAATGGCAGATACGGCAACCTGATAGTTCTATTGAAAACTCGTCTTTGTTGTGTAGAAAGGCACAGGTTGGTCACACCACGTTAAAATCTAGAGCGGTTATCCTACCATTTACAAAGTTCTCATGCAATTTGACAAAATCCCTCCGTCGTCTTCCTGCCTTGCGATCATATTTGTCCTGAAGTATTATTTGCTGTAGACAAGAGAAAATGACTTACATTTCACAAGCATTACACATACACAAATAATTCAATAACAGCGGACAACGCCCCTTAATGTTTTAAATGGATGTCCTTTTGAAGAAGACACACCAAAATCCAAACAAAAAGTATCTCTGAAAGGCTCATTTTGAGTTATTTTTAATGATTTTTAAAGCCTTTCAGCTTCACGTCTGTTAGTTCATATTTACGGCTGAACCGCTTTGCTGAATAATTGATTGCTTCGCTGAAAAAACTCAAGCGGCCTCTTTGTGCTCACAATTTCCAGTCTTGGCATAGTTCAACAGAAGAGGGAAATGGAAAAGACACACACAAAGGCTGCAAAAAATGATCACATCAAAAGTCCTTTAGTTTTCCAACAGCATCTCCAAGAAAATGGTTGATTTGTCAGCTTCAATTATTATTTTCACCTAAAACCAACTGTAGGAAGACCACGATCACAGGCTCCCCGTTGAAAAATCCAGGTTTTTCCTTTCAGTGCAGCTCAGAGAAAGTGTAATATCCATACAAACTATAATAGAGTCGGCAAGGGGGTGGGCGACAGCTGCTCCTTCGGTGCATATTTGGCAAAAAAGGGCAAAAAGACAGTGAGCATGACTCCGACAATGGCCAACATGTATCCCCAGCCGATTTGGCACTCGCTGGCATTGTAGATGTCAGAGTCTCCGCAAAAAGATCTCACCAGGGAGGAGTTGAGCCCAAACGGGTACACCAGCAGTCCTGCAGCCATGATAAACACTGCAAAGGAGAGAGAGACAAGAATGTGTTAAAAAAGTAACCCTATGTAATGACTTTCACAGCCACAGGGGGGCAGTAGAGGTTTTACAATAAAGTCTGCTAATCAAACTTTGAGTTGAATGTGTAACAGCAGTTTGAGTCCACCCACGTGAAATGGTTAATGATGGTGTTACATTATTTAGTCCCCCCCTCACTTCAGCAGGCTATAAAAGAAGAACAACTCAAAACTCTGCAATCTTTTCACGTGCCGTCCACTGGCAGCCAGAGAGCATTTGTCTCCCAGCAAATTGAGTCATGTTTCATGGCGCAAAGCACGCAGCGGTTATCGACTGTGCTGCAAGCTATCATTGCAGCTCTTAGGCATCCTGAGCGCCGGCTGGCTTTCCAATGTCAGGTGTGTTGGGGTAAGCTGTAGAACTTTCAGGGAACGTAGAAAACAATGCACGTGACCTGCCCAGCTCTCAGAATAAAGTAGAATGTGTTTTTTTTACGCTGTTGACTCAGCACCCGGAGCTTAATGGCTCTTTTGGACTGGATTTTCATAGACCTTTGTGAGGCAGAAGCTTGGTTTTGAAGCTTAAGGTCACATCTGCGCCGAGAAATGTCAAATGCTGAGGAATGTGCTTGTCACTGTCGTCCTTCTACAGAGAGGAAAAGCCAGCACTAGTAGCTTTTTTTTAAACTTACCCAAACACTCTGGCTATCAAACGTTCCACTATGAATACCATCAATAAGGATAAAGCACGTTAAAGCATCTGCTCCTTTGAAAGCGACAGTGTTATATTGATTCTCCTGCTTTTATGACTTTTTCCTCCCAACAACCCACAGAGGATAGCAGGCGTGTGTGCGGCACGTTCTGCAAATATAATTTAACAAGAAAACAAAAAACAGAAAAAAATGGAACATTGTGTGGTAATTTTACAAGAACAAAGTAAAAATATTAAGAGAATGAGATTAACATTTTAATGTTGGGGGGGGGGAATAATCCCATTTTACTACACCACAGTTGAAATATTTCAGAAACTATTATGTTAATACTATAATCAGAATATGAAAAACAAAATGACGACTCTATGTATTATAGAAAAGGTTATGTTCCAAGAATAAAGTCTATCATATATTAAGAGAAAAAAGATTGTGTTCTATTGAAGTACAAAAGTTGCAATTATACGACAATAAACTTGTAATATTATGAGGGAAAAGAATGTCATGAACAACGAGAACTGGCTCGTCGTGGCTGGTGAGAGAATGGAGAGTAGTCCTCCAGCACTGCAGTCTTTCAAGGTGTGATAGTTTTCCTTTGATAAACATCAGATGGGGTGAAATATCCAAATCTAGATGCCAGATGTCCCTCCTTCCCATCCACCCTGCAAGGCCTTTCTTTGTGTATGACAATCAATCACGTTCTTTATTTTCACGAAGTACGACTACTTGAGAGAATCCAAATTTCAATCAAAAAAAAAATATATGTCTATAGAACCACGCACTGCTATACTGTCAGTCAAGGCAACTCAATTAACCTTGACCCCTCCTTCTCAGCGGCATAGCGAGGAATGGAAGGCCTGCGCAAGCTGGTCCACCAGGTTCACGCTAGCGCAATGGGAGATGGAATGGGTTTGTGGAACAGGAAGGTGCGTGATAACCTGGCGACCATGCGTGACTCTGAATCTATTTTGTCACCGTAACCGCTTCTTAAAAGACACCCAAACTATACAACCTGAGGCCACAGGACCTCATATTGCCTCATATATATTCCGTATAACGCTCCTATCCTGGCCCCTTTCATTAAACCGAGAGCGCTTGGGTCCGGGGTTGTTTGTCCCCTCTGACATACGGTATGTGTCACACATTCCCGTCTAGACAACTCCTATTCAGTACTTTCCGAATGTCACACAATCATTGCAAGGATCTAAGCAGGCTAATTAACCAACACGCTGTGTCCCTGCCAATAGGCGACATGCTCTCTGAAGTGTTTTCTAATGGACATCTTTCAAGGCGTTTAAAAGTGCGGGGGGGCACATTTAATACCAACAGCCAGTGGGTTAAACTATATGTTCTACATTGTTCAATTTATAAAGGTCAACGGTATAGTCTCAAAAATGACATTTATAGTTCGTGTGTAGCGCCAGCCACGACAAACTACCTCTCGCTGTTCAGTCTCATTGCCGGAAGTGACGCTATAAGTACTACCAACAATCATACACACAAATGTGGTGGTGTACGAGACAGTGGACGTTTACAGTGATTATAAAGAAGATATGAGCGATGTGTCAACAGTTTGAGAAGAAAATAAACAAAAAACATTTGGAGATTAAAGAGAAATTTCAGATTTAGCCTGATTTGTTTTATTTCTTTATTTCTTTGTCGCCACAGCCACTGCCCCCCCACAGTAAACATACTCTACATATCACTGAAAAGATGTTTACGTAACGTTGCAGCCTTGTCGCTATCATGGAATAGTGTTTAGAAGACATTTCATCCTTTTTCAACATGCGTTTTAACCGCACTTTAAAGCGAGAGGCTTCTTATAAATTTGTTAGTTGAAAGCAAAAATCTCCTGCTGCCAGGAACAGTTGCCTTTTAGGAAAACAGTACTTAATCAGTTAACTTGACATGACAGTTTGTACTTCACAAAGGCAATACTTGGAAAGCATGTAAACAGCATTTTCCGACGGCCGATTCGGACATTTTCATGTCTGATGCTGATACCGCTGCATTGCATGTCAGCTGATACTAACGCCAACCTTCTTTTCTCCTTTCTTGTTGCAGTAATAGATTGGTGCTTTGCTGAACATAAAGATTCAAAAAAGCACCATGCCCAAACTGTGCAACAAATATTCTGCTGCCCTGAAGAGAGACATAAAAATTTGTGCAACATGATTCAAGCTGTGCAGTAAGCTGCTGTGTCTTAATTACACTTTAAACGCACATAGCTTTGAATAGCATGTTTTCATCATAACCAGGCCCTGCAGCACATTTCAAAGATTCAAAATAAAACAGAATAAAGTAAAACAGAAAGGAAGTGTGATCCCAGGGTATACCCTGCCTCTCGCCCGAAGTCAGCTGGGATAGGCTTCAGCATACCCCCGCGACCCTAGTGAGGATAAGCGGCATAGAAAATAGATGGATGGATTCCAGTGTTTGACAAAATACTTCACGCTAGAGATGGGAGATACTACATGTTCTGGTCTTGATCCAATAGCAAGTAAATTTAGGATACTTTTTACTTGGACATTTTTTCAAGATCATGGAATAATTCAATAATTTTTTAATTTTTGCCTTGAATTTGTTGATCATGATTATTACCACATATAATATATCACACTGGTTTTCGGCAAAGAAAAAAGTATTCACATTTCTGTAAACAATTAACTATATAAGCGTCCGAGGACTTTGCAAACAATTACATAAATATACGTATAGAATATAAAGTGACTTTCAGTGAGGTTCACGGCTGGTGAGGCACCAGGTTGTTTTTTTATGGTAATACAAGAACATTTCAAGAAAAAGAAAAAAATTCACTTTGGTTAAGGAAAATATTTCATACTGTTTTTAAATATGCTTTGTATCTGTATGTGAAGTACATGCACCATGTCCTGCTCTAGGAAAGGTTCTGATACTTTGGTAAAATTCTGATCAACTTCTGATGAGCTGCCATATGTAATTCTCCATCTTGGCAGTCAAGTTCATTCATTCAGTAGAGCATAAAACTATCTTTCATACGATTGACTTGCTGCTCTACAGCTTGTGCCGCTGCTGTCAAAAAAGAAAAAAAAAGGCTTTTCGTATCTATGGAAGGACGACCGTGACAAGCACCTTTCAGCTGACGCACGCCTCCACCACTTCAGGATAAAGTGAGTACACCCAGACTGCACTGCATGGTATCAATAATAGCGATATTTGGGTATCTCTCACACTCCCTGTGGCCTCTACCTCAGTGGCATTGCAAAAAAAGCTGCAATGTTGTCAATGATTTAAGTGATTATAAAGTCTAAAGCAAACAATGGGAATGTTTTTGGTAAAATCCCATATAATCCCATATAATATCTGGATTTGCCAGCAAAGCAAAGCAAAGCACTCATTTGTTAGTCACTGCTCAAGCATGCGACAAATTATAGACAGCAATTACTTAATTACACACACGAGCCTCAGGCTTTGCATTAGAGGTGCCGTTTTTCCCACCACGTTGTGTCTTCTTCATCGCACCCTGCTCTTCCCGATCTTTGTTACATAGCTGGCAGCGACCATAAATAGCACAGGTGACTTGTTCCCCAACCCCCCCACCCCCGTAGATAATAACGTGTGATCCGGAAAGCGGATGTAAATTAGGTGCTGATTTACAGCAACACCCTGAGGCAGTCCCCCAAATGTGACCCACATACGTAAATACCCTACCTTGACAAATGACACTTTCATTAATCAGAAGTCGGGTTACAACCTTCCTGGAATTTTGCACATTGTCTGTGGGAATTATGTTTATGTTTTCCCTTACCAAAGTTTAGAGAAATGATGAGAATAATGAGGTTAAAATATAAACAGCGAGTACATTTTACACCAATTCAGTTTAGATTTGTACACACACAGGTCACAACCCATACATATCCTTACAGTATGTAGAGTGCTTTTCTCCATCACGTGCTACTACTACTAATAATGTTAATCTTTCAATCATTTTACACTTGTCTCAGCTAAAGCAAGTATAAGGTACACTCATTTTATCACTCAGAAATATGCAATGCGCTTCACCACCTTATCGGTGCACAGCACAGAGGAAGGAACGAGACAGATACCGTGTTGTTCATCATTCTGTGTGCATCTATGAAGAAATAAAATGGAGATTACCAGGCGAATTGGTGCAGACTTTGCATTCGTTGTGGAGAAGAGGGACCTGAGCCAAAAGGCAAAGCTCTCAACTTACCGGTGGATCTACGTTCCTACCCTCAACTATGATCATGACCTTTTGGGTAGTGACCGAAACGGACAAGATCGCTGGCACAAGCAGCCGAAATGAGTTTTCTCCATTGGGTGGCTGGGCTGTCCCTTAGAGATAGGGTGAGAAGCACTGTCATCCGGAAAAAATCTTGGAGTAGAACTCCTGCTCCTCCGCATCGAGAGGAGCCAGATGTGGTGGCTTGGGCATCTGGTCAGGATCACTTCGAACGCCTCCTGGGGAGGTGAAAAGGGAGAGGAAATCTGGGCTTCCCTGCTTAAGATGCTGCCCTCTGAATCTGACCTCTGATAAGTGAATGGAGGCATTAAAGGATTCCACGGCTGGAATCTGTCTGTAGTGTCCCAACTCAAAAAGAACCGCCGTCTATTCTTCACAGAAACTGAGTCACAAAGCGTGCTTGCTGTGTTTGGGCACCAGGAGCATTGTTTGTCTGTACAAAAACCAAGACATATTTGTTGCAATAATCACACAAAAAGGGAAACAGTGTGATTGGCCAATGAAAGTGAGGCCTCCCCAACAGTTACAAGGGTAATACTTCACAACACGTTAAATGTAAAAGATTACAGACTAAACTGCATCGTTTAATCACTGTGTGCTTACAATGTGTGTAAGCGCCACATTGAGAGCATAAGAAAGGGCAGCGCTTAGTGGCGGGTCTGCAGGAAATTGCCTTTTCACAGGCCTCACACACAGAGCATTTCCATATCTATTTAGAAGGAAGGGAGAGGGGAAGGGATCGTTTGTATCTGCACATATGTCTCCTTAATGTGCAATATGACAACATAGAGCAGGAAGCATTGCCTGGGCGAGACATTGCGGTGACAGAGATGAACGACCTACATCGACAACCGCAACAGAAGCTCTCCACAGTTTTGTATGTAAAAGTACACCAGGGCTTCATGTCGGTTCAAGGGGAAGAATGATGAAAGTTGTTAGGAGTTAAGCTGTGCCAGCGCTGAATCTCCAGGTAGTCATCTGGGGGCGCACGGGCGCAAACAGCAGGGATGCCATCCTAATGTGCTGGGTTTTAGTCTGCGCACAGCCGTGATAATTAAGCTCTGCGGGCCTCTGGGAAATCAGGCTAATGACGATAGGCTGAGTATTCCATTTGTTCCCTGAATGTTGGACTCAAGGTAGTGTAATACACGGGTTGGGTTGGTGGTTGAGTGGTTAGCATGTTGGCCACACAGTTAGGACATCTAGAAGAACTGGGTTCAAATCTCCATTGGGAATCTCTCTTTGGAGTTTGCTTGTTCTCCCCGTCCATGCGTGGGTTTTCTCCGGGTACACCACTTCCAAAAACATGCATGCTAGGTTAATTGGCGACTCATGCCCAAAGCGTGAATATTTAGGGTGAGCGCCATTGTTATCTAGTGTAACGGATGCCACTGTGGCCGCGCAAGCGTACACTGGTAAAAGCTCACTCAGTGGGCCTCAAGTGCTGCACTGAAGTCCAGGCTTTTAGCCCAATGGTCAGCGCTCTTGACTCCCATTCCAAAGGCCCTGTTTTTGAGCCCAGCGTGGGGCTGGCTGGAACAGGCGGGTTACTCTAGCACTGCATCAATTTGCTTGAGCATGGATTTCACCATGCACAGGTAGTTTCTTGAATCCGAGCATCCATAATGCATGCTAAGAAACTTTGGCTCCTCCACTTTTCTTCTGCGTGGGGTTGTCCCACAGGTGCTGAATAGGGATTAGGTCTGGAAGACACATACTGTACTTGGCCATATCATCGCTTTCACCTTCCTCAGTAAGGCACTTGGTCATCTTGTAAATGTTGGAAAACTGCCCTGCTACTCAGTTTCCTAAGGGAGGAGATTATGAGTTGCTTCACAATGTCAAAGTTGTTCAGGGCAGAAGTCCACCCAGATGTTTTTACTCTAACAACTGTGAAATGAGTGTGGGAGTCTCAAGGACAGTTTACAATTTTATTTAAACAGAAGTAGGCACCAACAATTACAATGCCAGCGCTGGAAAGAGCCACGAAGAGGTCCGCTGCAACCTCTCTGACTTCTGCCAGAGAGGTCGTGCAGTGGGTGTAAACTTGCCTTTTTTAGTTGTTTGGATATTAGTTTAAAATGACTCCAGCCAATCTTAGTTTGGACAGCCAATTGCTCCTCAGACAGAGATTAAAAAGGTGGCATATCTACAAACTGTTGTTCCAAGTGCAAGGGCTTGTCAGTGTGCTATGTCTCGTTGTTAAATAAGTGCAGACATGTTGCAGTACTTATTCAAAACGGAGTGGAAAATATTCCATTCCTAAGACTGTATATGTTGGTGATCCACAGTGCCCTAGTGCCGGCAGCACTCGTGCAGCCTCAGACCATGATTCTCTACTACCACCATGCTTGAATGTAGGCAAGGCGCAATTATCTTGCTACCATATCCAAAAACACGAGCTCGTAAATGATCATCTGATAAGATGATCATTTACGACAAAGAGGAGAAAAATCCAAGTGCGTATTTGTGGCAACTGATGACGTTGGAGGGTGAAAAAGCAGTTGACCTTGAGCTCTGTACATGCAGTGTGGGTAAAAGAGAGGGACGGTTGAAGAGCGAGACGATGAGGAAATAAAATACAGAGCGATAGGAGAGATTAGCAGGGCAGTAAAAGGGCTTCTGCTATCTTTAGAATGAGCTGGTCTGCCTGTGCTCTGGTCAATCAGAGCTCAGTAATTGGTTTGTTTATCACAGGCAGTCACTCAGACGGCAGACTAGACGCACATGCAGAGGACGGCACAAGATTCTGGTTTGGTCGGACACCAAACAACTGCGTGCTAGAATACAGACATTCTGTCAAGTTTGATATTTACAGTATGATATGAATGACTAGATATTAGCATTAGTGTATCTGCGGGCGTGACTTGTACTAGGCGGGCTGGGCGGGTAATGACTCTGGTTATTGATACAAGCGGACTGGTGTTCAAATCCCAGTCAGGAAGATTGCAGATGGTGCATATTATTCAAGTTTTTTCACTATGCATTCGAGCTTGTCTGCTTGTCCCATCACTTCTAATCTGCTGTATTACTGCAATTTCTCTGACTTTCATTAATTACTTACAAGAAAAGTGAGGACATTAATTATTTAAATGACACATTCTATGCTGCTGTCTGCCAGCAATTTTTATGACTAAGTGGACTTTTCCCAGTCTTATTTGTCGTCTTTCTGATTTATTTTGCACAGGATTGCTGCTGTCATGATTTATTTGTCTGAAGGGTGATGGTATCAATTGAAGGACACATTCTATGACTTAATGGACTATTTTCAGTCTTAGCTGGAGTCATTCTGATTATGTATTCAGTACAAAGTCACTAGCATCATAAATTACTTGCAAGACGGGTGAGACGGGCATTAATAAAATGCCACTTCTTTCCTACAGTATGACTGCAATTTCTATGACTTATTGGACTATTTCCAGTCTTCTTTGGAGTAATTCTGATTATTTGTTGTGCACAAAGTTTCATTACTTAAATAAATGTCATTAATTTACTTAATGGACTATTTCTAGTCTATTTTGGGGTCATTTTGGTTATATAAAGTTGCTGCTGTAATTAATTACTTGCAAGCAGAGGGATCACTTTAATTCAATGACACATTCTCTGTTGTTGTATGACTGCAATGTCTATGATGTTGTGGAATATTTCCAGTCTTTTTGGGGTTATTCTGATTGATTTTGCACAATGTTGCCGCTGTAATAATGCAAGAAGGGTGATGACATCAATTAAATCCTACACACACACATCCTATGATGTTGTATGATTGCAATTTATATGATTTAGCGGATTATTTCCAGTCCTGGTTGGAGTCGTTGTGGTTATCTCTTACTTATGTCGTTACTTATTTGCAAATGGGTAACCAGATTAATTAAATGACACATTCTATGCTGCTGTATGACTGCAATTCCTATGACTTTCTGGAATATTTCCAGTCTTCTTTGAAGTCTGATTATTAATTATTCACAAGGTTTCGTGGTACTATTGCAATTTCTATGACTATGTGGAATGGTTCCAGTCTTATTTGTAGTCAGTGTACAGGGTCTGATATGTTGTGCACAAGGTTGCCGCTGTCACTCATTTTGCATGAGTGACAGCGCCATTTGACTGCAAGGGAGTTGTGCTAAACACCTGTGCCGGAAAGTTACATCCATACTGGATGTTATTAATTAGTTTACATAGCCAGATATCTGTTCGCACCGCGAGGATGGGGGGAAGGGGGCGGCAATGACGCTAGAACCACCACTGGGGAAAAGAAAGTAATGTCCCTTATTGCACGTGGACCCATTTGAACTCTCTTATGGCGAATCTCCATCCTGGGAGCACTGTAGCGATGATGACACATGAATCTCACACGCTGCATCCAATCTATCAACTTAATTACTTCCATTTCCATATCCACATATTTTCTATTGCGCAAATTAATTCATAGCTCAGACAAATTGCTTGTCCTTGACTTCCTTATCCCTTAAGAGGCAACCCACTGCGCACAGGCGTTGGTGTCGATGTGCAGCCTAACTAAACCTAATCTGTAGCTCAATCCATCTATCCCCCCCGCCCAACATATTGAATTAGCACGGGCGACAGGGTACTTCACATGCATGGAGGGTAAAAGAAATAATCGTAATACTTGAGAGAAAGGGGCAATTACACCGGAAACATCCATCAAGTGCCAAGCGTTGCTGCCATTGTGACGGTGCAAACAATCCGTGTTGAAAGAAGTCAAACTTTTGGCTACATTTGTGTGGTGGACTGCCAGGAATGTGACATTAAGCGAGTGATTGCGCTGACAGCCTTTGGCCTGCAGGCTAAGCCCTTCAAACTAGACGTCTCCTGGGTTCAGTCGCTGTCTCGCACCCGACCTGAAATGTCAACTGTGACCATCGGCAGACCCAAGCTCCCATCTGTGTGCCACAGAGGCAGAAAAACAGGTCATTGATTCCCAGTGCAAATGCAAACAACGTACCAAGCTGTGCTTCTCCTCTTTTCTGACCTATAAATGTTGTTACAATGTTGCTCTCTTGTGATAAAGAATGCCAATGGGTCAGAAAATGAGGTCTGCAAATTTGGAAGTGAGCCCGGAAAGCAGTTTTGGATGGTTCTGCACGCTCTGTTGTACAGAACAATTGATTCCAGGCAACCCAATCTTCCTTTCTTATACGGGCAATGTTGAGCAGTGGCAGCGGCACTGTTTTGTGAACACGGGCCAATACGACGCCGGACCAGCGGCCAAACTGTTGCTGAAGTCCAACACCTTTCTAACGTTACTTGTTGGCGTTGAAGAGTCAGAAGAGCAGGCTGTAAGTAGGAATTTGTCAGTGTCCAAAGAAATGTTTTCTGTGTAGCATTATAGAGTGTGCATACAGGGAGTGGTACCTGCATGCATGCAAATTACAACCTCACCCGTGTCTGAAGCTGCTGTTAAAAGCGGACATTTTAAAAAGATAAATTGCCGTTCACAGCCTTGGTCAACGATCAAAGTCTTCAAACAAGGTAAACGTGACATCAACTGTTTATATTTATCCGTTTCATTTGTCGATTATTTGCATTCCGAATTGTTTTCTGCATGTAGAACTAAATGGACTAAATTAAATGTCCAGAATGGGCGAATTCGTTTTATATTATTATTATATCGGTCAGATTACGTTTCCGTTTGAGTAGGACCTCCTGGAAGGGATTAATGACGCTAAGGGAAGTGCCACTGTAATTGAAGAAGATAGGATCTCACGAGATTAAAAACACGACCAGATTTCTCGCTGAAAAAAATGTCTCGTGGGTGCTAGCCCTGCGACAATAACAAATGAATGCATTAATCACACAATTTGTTGTGATATTGTGCACAGTATTGCCACGTTCATGTGTTTTTGTCTCTCGCCTTCAAACAGGCAGGAAGAGGTTTCACTCTGTGCATTGCTTTCAGCACCATGGCTTCTTCCATGGAACAACGGCAAGAACAGAGTGAGCCCTCTCATACGTCATGCAGTCTCGGTGGGTGACGGCAGGGCCGCTAGCATACACACAGAGTGCAGAAGGGCGTAACATACTAGATATAAAATTAGTCCATTTTTTCATAGCATTTTCTATAAAAAGTCATGTTAACATCTTGTCCCGCGACTGTCTCTTGACGCCCTGCACATATTAAGTGATGTCACAAGCACATGAAAAACACAAAGAAGGTAAAAAAAAAAAAGAGGAGGGAAAGATGAATTACTGTACATGCAAGTGAATTCTCCCTCGGTACCAACGTACGGAAACCCTTAGAAACAGTGCACGTTTCTACGTTCTACGTCTGAGGCGGCGGTGGGGGGCAGCAACATAATGAATCCTTCCAGGAGATGCAGGAGCCTGCTGGGCTGCTGTAATGAAGTTCTGCTCTGCCAACACTATCTGACCCACTGGCATTAAGGAAAAATGGAAACCGATTACCTTCGGCCTTTACATCCTGGGACCTGGAGAGGACGCGCGCATGTGGGGAGCGCGAGGGTCAGCGCTTTCTTTGCTAGACACACTCTTCAATGCATTGCATTAAGCCTTTGTTGTGGAGTTTCACCAACGTAAACATGATGTAATTATACAGCACATTCTCTTTAACGTACCCCTGTAATGTTTGCTTGGCAGGAGGACCCAGGCACAAAATCAGCAGCTCCAAAGAATTTTTTTCTTCTACACAAAGCGAGGAATCAAAACACAAGATGATCAAGGAGAGATATGATTGGCAGTGGCGCGTAAAAGGGGTGGAACAAGCTGATGAGAACAAGCGAAATCGTTCAGACGCCGAACAACACAGAGGAAAGTACACAAAGTGTATATAACTGTTGCCGCGCCCCTTTTAAAGGTGAAACCTAAGTTTGTGTAGAGGTGAAAGGTAAGCTTGTGTGAGTGAGAACCATGCATCTATTGTGTGTCTGCCTCTTCTTCCTAGATTTTTCCATCAGTTATCTGAGTTGTGCAACTACAACTGTGCTATGTGAATGTGTCTCTTTCAAGAAGGCAGCTGTTTTAACAGCAGATTAACACAAATTATAACAAGACTAAGGTAATATTATGAAGAAAAATAATGCCATTTTAGCAGCATAAAGTTGAAATATTAAAGAAAAAATATTTTCTTTTTTAAAAGCTGTAATATTGTACTATATTATTATATTTAAAAAAACAAAACAATAGCTAAAGTTGACATTTTTGACAAAATTGGATTGTGGAAACAGTTCTAATGTTGCAAGAGTGAAGTCAAAGTATTAAAAGAAAAAATGCAATTTTACAAGAATAAACTCATAAAACCGGAGGAAAATATGTCATCATAGTAGCATAAAGTTGAACTATTAGAGAAACAATCATTTTTTTAAGTTGTACTGTGACACACTAAACTGGAAAAATCAGCATTAAGAATAATATTCAGCAAAAAACTTGTAATGTAATGAGAAAAAGAATAACATAAAAATGGGACCAAATTGAAAGTGGATTTTTCAAAGTCGGAAAAGGAGAAACAAACAAAACAACTAACTTTGGAAAATGTGGTTGCTGAAAAAGTTATGATGTCATGGGAATAAAGTCATAATATGACAAAAAATGTACAAGAAGAAAGTTGAAATAGTTGGGGAAAAAAGCAGAAATTATGAAAAAAACTGCAGTAATTATAGTCAAATTATGAGGAAAAAAGTATAAAGTGTGGCAATTTTCTGAGAATAAACTGGTGATATTTTTTATATTAATTTTAAGTTAGTTATTACAAGAAACAAACCAATCTAAATAAACTTGTCATTTTTGGAAAATTAGGTTAAGTTACATCACAGGAATAAAGTCATAACTTTACAATATGAGCATTCTGAAAGATTATTTAGGAAGAAAGGATTGCAAGAGAAAGAAAGAAAAGAAAAAAAAACAGCAACAATGGGGGAAAAAAGAGGAAGACCCAAAAGGGCAGTGAGAAATATAATGCAATTCTACACTTCTACAAAGTGCAGTTACAAAAATAATCTTATGTTTGTAACTGCTTGTAATTCTATTTCATGTCATTTCTCAATTGCATCAAAAAGCCTCAAGTGCCGTAATCCATGACAGTCCACGGGGGGTTTAGAAGAAAGGGGGGGGGTCTTGTCTCAAATGTCCACTAATGATATTTTACAGATGCTGAGCATTGATTGTGTATTCATGCTGCACTCTTGGCCGGCCTCTGATACGGAAAGGCTGCACGCTGGCTCCTTTCATCAACTTCATCACGAGGAAAAGAGCACCACGGGGGTGTAGCATGGATCAACTGGTAAGACCAAATTAACTTCCACTGGCCTTTATTGTTTCAAAGAAAGTTAGAGAGACATTTATTGATCCTAATTCTACACAGGGAAGTCATTGTCATAGAGTACTTGCTGTTGCGGGAACATATACAGTATTTTGCATCATTTCTCCCTACTCGTGGGCTCAGCATTACAAACTGGTCTTGCAAATGGCTGACTATTCATGCTGAAATGTTAATAAAGTGAACATATGAAAGGAGAGGGCTGAGAGAGACAAGGTTGGACAGACTCACATGCCTAGACACCCAAGGCTATTTGAATCAGGTGATATGCATGTGGAGGAGTCCTAGACAAAAATATCTGCCAAAAACATCTATTAGCAAATCATGTTAGCAGATGAGGAAGGCTAAGGACATTAAAGGACAGGACACGAAGAAGACAACTTAATAAAGTATCACAATGTATAGCTGTTAGATATAAAACCATTTCCTCATGAAGCTCATTGACAGAACAACAAGGGTTTGCAGCCTTATAACAATATATATTTTTTGTTAAGTACACAATTCCAAATGTGTTCATTCATAGTTTTGAGAATCTACAATGTAAATAGTCATGAAGGTGTGTCCAAACCTTTGACCTGTACTGTGCACTCACACACTCACATAGCATAATCAGAGTTGCGCAATGCTTAGATATGCAGATTACTGAGAGACATGTCATAGATCAGGGGTGTCCAAACTTTCCCAGAAAAATTAAAGAATGAATGGAGCAGGTAATGGAAATATTTTACGAAAAAAATGCTTCTCAGTTTGAAAAGCCTAGTATCACTATCAACTTTGAACTTCGCTCTTTTTTTTAATTCTACCCCATTGTTCCTTTTTTTTAATTTTTTTAAATTTTTTTTACATTTTCCAAATTGTTAAACTTTCTTCCTGAATAATTTTTTTCCTAGAGTATTACTTTTTTCTCTTAATATTTTGACTTTATTCTCATAAAATGACAGCTCATTTTTTTGCATTTCTGCATGTTTTTCCCCAAACTATCTCAACTTTCTTCTTCTAAGTTTTCTTTTTGCAATATTATGACTTTATTCCTATAATATTTTGATATTTTATTCCGGTAACATAACGATCAAATTCTCAAAAATTACAACTTTTGTCATATGCCACTGAAAAAACATAATTTTTTCTCTTAATATTTTGACTTTATTCTCTTGAAATTACAGCGTTTTTGTTTTTTACATTTTTGCTGTTGTTTTTTCCCCCCAAAACTATTTCAACTTTTTTCTTGTAAATATTTTCGTTTTATTCCCATAATACTTTACTTTACTTTATTCCCGCAATGTTTCCATAAACGAACTGTCCAAACTTTGGTGTTTTTTCCCCCCTCATATTATGACTTAAATACATATGTATTTCAACCATGTTACTAATTTCATTATTGTGACTTTATTTTGGTAATATTAGAGCTGTTTTTGCCCCCCATTTCCCACACTTTCTTCTTGTACATTTTGTTTTCGTAATTATAGGATTTTTTTGCACATATTTGACTTCATTACATTACTTTATGCTACTAAAACGTTAATTATGCTATTAAACGTTAACTTCATAACATTACAACTTTTTCTCATTACATTAAAACTTTTTATTTAAATGTACTGAAAGTATGTTATTAGAATGTGCAGTAAGCCAACAAAAAAAAAGTAACAAATAAAAAGATTATCATTACCATGCTGCCGGGGCAAACTAATCCTAACATTTTAGTTAGGATTCAGATATCTCACCGCAAGATGATTCATCTCTGTCTGTAATCATACCATATCATACCATACAGTATGTCGTCAGTAATCTAAGGAGGCACAAACAAATCTACCGCCAGACAAATGGATCCCTGTCTCCCTTTCAATCGATCACATGCTTTCAGCGCTCTAAATAAAGGCTTAGGTGACCAAGACACAAAGAAGACCCAAGCGGCGTAATAAAGACCGCCACTGAGACACGAGGGAGACGAGCGCTAATGTGGTGAAAGCACTTCCTTGGTTACAGCAGACTTCATTAGGACAGCAGCAGCACACTAATTCAATTCTGTTCTGTTGTCAGGCAGGCTGTGATGGATTTGTAGGTGTTGGGGTCTGAAAGTGACACAATATCCAAAGAAAATGAATAATTCAAGATGGTTGGTGAAAAGCAAGTAAACAGTAACAGAAAAGATTACATTGGTTTAGTAGTCCCCCCAGGGGACAGGCATTTTCATTTATTTGTGTCTATACAAACCATTGTAGGAGTTCAATAACAGAATAACAGACCTGCCAACCTTGACGTCCCCCTTGCCTGTCATGGGGACCTGCCCCACTATGTCAGAAGCGTTAGCCTAGTACTTTTGTCGGCCCTGGTCACATTTTAAAAATACAATTAAACAAGGAAACTAACAAAAACAACAAGAAAAATGGTCAAAAGAGCAGTAATTTCACGATAATGTAAAATATTTATATTTGTATAAGCTACAATGTGCAATTTTGGGAGAAATTGCGGGTGAAAGCTGGTGATGCTGACGCCAAACTGCAATGCTGCACTTGCTGTCAAATCTCGTGCCCAACGTACAACTGGTGTCGGACTGATCGCTGTAGATAGCATGCTTACTGTTAGCATGCTATCTATCTAACATGATAACACATGCCATCATGCTATGTGTCTGTGTAAGGTAATGCCTGAGAAAATGGCTAAAAGGTTAACATTACCATTTTAACACTTGAATGCTACAATGACAAGACTGTCAATGTAAGTTTATACCTGTAGAAATAGGAAAAAAAGCTAACATGCTAATGTCAACTTGCTAGCAATGTTAACGTGCTAGCTGTTAACATGCTGACACCTAGCATAATAGTGCTTAGTCATTGTATAAGTTCTACATATTAAAATTGCATAAATGCTAATATGCTATTATTAGCACGCTAACATCTAAACATAGAAAGACTATATAAGTTAAAAAAAATAGCAAAAAAAAAGTGAACAGGCTAACGTTGGCATCAAAGCTAACAAGCTCGCTATTAGAATGCTGCGACCTAACATAACACTGCTTAGGCTTTTTTTTATGTTTATTCTAATAATAAATGGCTTAAATATTAACATGCTAACATAGCATGTTACCATGCTAACATTAGCATGAAAATGCTAACTGTAACATGCTAACTTATAACATGAAAACACTTTACCTTAAAAAATAGCATAAAAAAGCCAACATGCTAATATTAGCATGGTAACAATGCTAACATTCCAGCAGTTAGAATGTTAACACAAAGCATGCCAGCTTAGTCTTGGTTTAAATTGTTTAAATGCTAAGATGCTAAGTTTATCTATTAAAAATGCTAACATGCTAACTATTAGCATGCTAGCTTGCACTACTGGATTGTGCAGCCTGTGTATCATTGAAGCATGCAGGCAGCCAGTGCCTTAAATGTCAAAGTGGCAGAGAAATCCCCCCCCCCCCCCGATTAATTGATGTAAAGGTGCTTCCGGAGACTTTTGTATACTATGTACATTTAAATCTAGTAAATAAAATACAAGCCAAGATGTAATACATTCATCCAGATACATTTCTAGTGTTTTTTCTCCAAGCCCACATTTCAGACTACAAAGGAAAGGGGGGGAAAAGTCTAAAAAGGACATATATAAGGCCATTTTCATGATGTACTGTTTTGCTTGACTTTGTCAGCCATTTCAGAGAACGTAATGGTATCATGAATCTTTAATACGTGACACTTAGTCAAGTTAATGGCAAACATTTACCAATGGTTTGTGTTCAGCCCAATTGTACGCTTGCCGTGTGCACTGTATGCCACTTATCCTCATGTAGAGCAAACACACCAGTAAATGTTAACGGTTAGGAAATGTCAACATGCACGTCCTGAATGTTTGTTGGACGGGCTGCACGATGTTGCGAATCTACCGGGTTTATATCTTTTGTTGTGCTGAGCAAAAATGTGATTTCCTATTTTCCTTGTATCCTGGTGCTTTTCCAAGATTGGGCCTGATTATATTGGTGGTGGAGAGAGAGGGTTGCAATTGTTGAAGGTTAACACAATTCCGTCATGTTGGAACCAGCCAGGAGAACAATTTGTCAGGAGAAGGGAGGCGGTGGATGGGGATGGGGGGGCCTCATCATCAAGGTCCAAAGATGTGAGAGGCCAGAGGGCTTGGACCGTGTAGGTGTAAAGCTGCCACGAAGTTCTGCTGCAGATCCAAAAAACACCGACCCAGATGTTTAACCCTCCGTCTCCGACGTTAGGCATGTCAACATCTTGAACCCTGCTTATCTTCAAACCTCAGAAGGTCATCATTGTTTAGCTTGGTGAAATTACGTGCACATCGTCACATGAGCGCACCGATCCATATCACAAGCACTTAGAAATAATCCAAAGGGGCTGACAGGAAGTGACAGCAGCCCGTGCCAGGAAACATCACTGAATGCATCTTCTGAATGACTTATGTTTGTATTTAAGTTCATATAACCACCAAACCAGAGTTAGGGGTGGCGCCGCGTGATTGTGACATCATGAGACAAAGCCCGCTGCAGAGACAACTGCTCATGCTGTACTAACAAGGCGCAAAGCGTACTATCAAGCCCTCAAATATGCACCTTTCCTCTCCACGGGGTGCTAACATGCTCTCATGGCAAAAACATTGGAAAAAACTTGAGAACTGCCCTTGCTTTGTCACCTAGCAACAGAAGGATGACCATAATACACACCAATCTCTTTTCAAGGGCAATAAATACTTGCACACAACACAAAGAGTGCATGCTTTGTTCAATTTGGAAGTTTGACAGACAGGTCTTTAATGACCTGCAACTTAGGTGACGACCTAAGCGGCCAAAAAGGCTTGGAAAAGAGTCCAATAAATACCAGTGCAATGGGGATGCTCCTATTATCCCGCGGCTAATTACGGCAGCTATGAATAAACAGCCATGCCGCGTATTGTGCAGATTAAAGACACATAAAATAAAAGGGACTTCAGTGAAACAATGACAACCATTCACAGCATCACACTTCTCCTCAGCAGAATATTATGGCACTGCGGGAGGACTGAGTAGCATGTCATGGCGCTTTAGTCAAAAAATGTCTAATTAGCCATCAGCGTGCTCTGGGAAAAGAAGGCGCTACGAGACCATCACATTCTCTCTTCTGTAACCCCCCCGCTGGGCTCACACAATGCCGACTCAGAAGACCCTCACAGAGAGGCGTCAGCCCATCAAGGTCTCCCGCTGCTGCCATGTGACTCCAAATAACCCCGAGGCTGCCTGCATGCCTCCACAAACTGCAGCCCACGTGCTGCCAAATTTGTAGGTCAACCAGACATTGCAATTGTCTGATGTGTATGACAATTAGTTGGTGGTCCCACTGCCGGCTGGCCCATTAGGCAATGTAAGCGCATGGTAAGAGCACCAAAAAATTTGGAAAAAAAGTCACCTTCAATATAATTAAAAGTGGAACATCGATTAGTATAAGTGTTTCAGTGCCTCATTTTGTGTACATTTTCCGTTTAGCCTGTTACTATTGTCTCGCAAGATGTGACAAGATTATTATTATTTTTATTTATTGTTGTCCTGTCCAGCCATTAGGGCAGATAGTATGTGTGATCTAGATGCCCTTACATGCTGAACAGATTTGCTCTGCCAGGGAAAAGTATAAGATACTCTCCCCTGTCACATAGATTTTATTACGTACTAAATTTTTATGCTTGTTTTTATGCAAATTTGGGGCGGCCTGAACGGAGCAGGAGGGGATAGAGAAGAAGAGAAAAGAAGACAGAGGGAAAGAGCGAGGGGGGAAAAACAGAGCGCGACAACAACACCAGCAACAACTATTGCAACAACAATAACAAAACAACAGATACAAATCAGACTACATCAACAATAGTCTATGACGGTCGTAAAGCCCTAATGGAAGTAACAAAATAATCACAATAACAGCCCCAGTGATAATGAAACAGTGATACTTGCATGCTAATATCTAAAATGAAAACACCGTCAATGTAAGTTTATACCTTTGACCTTTATTAGCATGCCAACACCAAAAATGAAAACACAACGTAAGTTTATAACTTTAATAATAGCATAAAAAGCTGACATGCTAATGTTAGCATGCTAACACCTAACATAATACTACTTAGTTTTTGTGTATGTTTATGCTAAAGAAAATGGCTTAAATGCTGACATTAGCATGGTAACGTGCTAAATGTTCCTGATCTTGAAGTTTGGATCGAGACATCCCTCTTTTCATCTCAGCTTCAGCTTCCAAACAGCTCCTAAATTTATTCTACATTTCAACTTTTATACCTTTTCAAAGCATTTGGGTTTTGCTTCATCTTACCGACATTCACACGCAATCTTCTATTTATTCATTCACTTTTTTTGTGTGTATTTGTACTCTTTTAACCATATTAACCTTCTAAATAAACAGCAAGAGTAAAAAGGCCATTACATTTCTTCTCGTGTCAGCATATCCAGCTCACTGACGGAGGGGGGTGCTGTATAAATGTCGCCCAGGGTGCCACTTTGGGTTTTCCACAACAAATATTTGTATGGTAAACAACAGGCACTAACTAAGAAGCACATCCCGTGCCATTAGTCATTTTGCTCTCCCTCTGTTAGAGGATAATTACGCAGTCAGTGCCCATCCTGACTAATACCAAGTGACTTGCCAAGAAAAGAACTCCTAGAATTACAAAGGTTTATGCAAATGTACTGTTCAGTCAAACTGCAGCTGGTTTGCTAAAAAGGTATTGGCTTTTTTAATGCCACACCCTGACACGAAGGCCTGCGAGAATGCATTAGCAGTGGGTGTCACACATAATCGGTGTCATCCGGCAGACTTTTTTGGCCACCCCTCAGTTCCAACTGGTGCGTGCGGGGGGTAAAAGGCTCGCCATCCATTAACGGTGACATTTCAAATGAGCTGCGTTGTAAGATTCGTTTATTGACGAGCGCCACGGGAGCGGAACCGGGGGGAGGCGCTGCGAGGCTGATGCGTCAGAGGCGAGGAGAACATCAACACCTTACACGCCCTGCAAGGAGATCTGCCAACTCAATATCACCATAGAAACAACTATAGGGGCACCTGGTTGATGCTCCCCTCTCTTTTGTGTCTGCTTTTGAAAAACCCTTTAGCTGTAGCAGACATAACCTTCCCTCAACAGACAAGGAAGCTGCTAACTGTACCTTGTAGGAGTGTGATGATGCACGAGATTTGAAGAAAAGTCAGACCTTTAGTGCGATCTACTAATTTAATGACTGACAAAAGGGCTCCCTCCGCTCCTGCCATTGTTCTATTGAACAAATGTACCAAGGTGCTGAATGCAATGTGGTTATTGTACCAGGTAGCTAGGGAGTTGTTTGGACGATACCCGATTGCTGATATTGTCCAACTCTCAATATCCCATTCCGATATCAACCGATGTGTGTATCATCACGCATCTTAACACATTGCAGTGACCCACAATATTGTTTTAGATATTCACCAAGTGCACTTCCCTTTCCGGGTCAAGAGGTTGTTGTAGACACTTAGCCGTTGCTAAACAGTTGTTGATTGTTGTGGAGTTCAATGGAGACTCAACTGATTGGATGCTTGATTTTCATCATAGGGGGAAACCCAAAACTGATGTCTATATATCCATATTACATTTTTATGCCAGTATCGGGCAACATCCCAGGCCTCGTGACCACCAGATAACGAGAAATCTTGTCACGTTTTAATCTTACGAGATCTTGCTTTGCACTTTTTTCCTTTTCCTAAATATATTTATGACAAATAGTTAAAATTTCATATGCAAATTTCTGTTTTTATTATAATTGTACAACTTTTACCCAACCAGATTTTTGTAAAATTGCATGTTTATTTTTCATTTTGTTTCTTTCTCATAGTATTGGGACTTTTTAAAAATTACTTATTTTGTCTCCTAATTTTACAAGTTTATTCTTTTTTGTCTTTATTTTTCTGAAATTTATGCCTTTCCCCCATTTTTTTCAACATTTTTTAATATTTGGATTATTCATTTATTTAAATCTGTTTAATTTCTTTATGGGCCGCACGGTGGCTGAGTGGTTAGCACATTGGCCACACAGTCAGGAGATCTGGAAGACCTGGGTTCAAATCTCCGTTGGGCATCTCTGTGTGGAGTTTGCATGTTCTCCCGGTGCGTGTGTGGGTTTTCTCCGGGTACTCCGCTTTCCTCCCACATTCCAAAAACACGCATGTTAGCTTCATTGGCCGCTCTAAATTGTCCATAGGTATGAATGTGAGTGTGAATGTTTGTTTGTCTATATGTGCCCTGCAATTGACTGGCGACCAGTCCAGGGTGTACCCCGCCTCTCGTCCAAAGTCTGCTGGGATAGGCTCCAGCATCCCTGTGACCCTAATGAGGATAAGCGGTATAGAAAATGAATGAATTTCTTTGTGTTTGCATATACCAAGGACCAATAATGGCTCCCGGTCCTCAATTTGGACACCCCTGTTTCAGTTATCAGCCATGATTTTTTTTTTTTTTACATTTTTTTAAATGATTTTTGTTGAGACAAAATGTGTAAAGTGAATATAGCACTTTTTCTATAACTTACATTTTACATTTACTAGACATTTAGGCATTTATTTACATACATTATATTTACATATTAGATGTTTTACATTGAAGATTTAATTTCTCAAGGGCTCAAGTAAATGTAAATGAATGTCTAATGAATGTAAAATGTCCAAGTGTTAACTGTAACCCTACTTTTGGCCCACCCTGTATATGCAGTATTTGTGCACTATTGTACTATTTATGAGTGTTTATTTGTGCAATGCGTCCTTGTAAAAGAAGCATAATGTGTTATGCTTATGATGTCGGTGAAGAGAGGAAAACCAAAATCCAGCATCTCTTCTTAAATAGTGTGGTCTCATTGCAGCTTAAGCATGCAAAAAACCACCAAATAATGCGCAACATTTACAGCCATGAATCCCATATTACACTCTGTAACTGCGTACATTTGACCAGTGTTCCCAGTGCAAACCAGGCCGGGCCATTGCCCTAAGGATGGGGAGACCAGCCATGATGTAGGATGCTACACATGCTCCCCAGTCCAGATGTGGCCTGTTGGCTGTCTGGGCATGACGGCATGACTAGATTAATGAGTCTCCTTCTGACTGTTACTTGGCATGTGGTCCTGCTATCTGGACGGTTTCTGCCAAGCCCATTACCCATGCCCCCTTTGAGTCCAAATGCCCCACGCCTACTAACTGATCTGTGGTGTCTGAAACAGTGGGGACTGAAGTCGTAGACCCCCCAAAAGTACACAGGATTCGATTAGCTGTCCAAATGAATCTTGTTCACATGGCATCTGCAAGAGAAGGTTTTTAAGAACAAAAAATATCTTCAAAGGCCAATAATATTTTGATTTTATTCCCGTAATATAAGTTTTCCCCAAGCTAATTTTACAAACATCCATCCATTTTCTGTGCCACTGGAGCCTATCCCAGCTGACTTTGGGCGAGAGGCGGGGTACAGCCTGGAGTGGTCGCCAGTCAATCACAGGGCACATACAGACAAACAAGCGCTCCCTCTCACATTCACACCTATGAACAATTTAGAGTCGCCAATGAACCCAACATGCATGTTTCTGGAATGTGTTATAAAAAATGTTAGTCAAAGCTTTGTGCGTTTAAAATGTAGAATCAGGTTGCAAGAATTGTTATGTCTTTCTCAGGGCAGCAGAATATTTGTTGTGCAGTTGGTGTTTTTTTGAATCTTTATGTTCATCAAAGCACATGTACATAAATCTATCACTACAACAAGAAAGGAGAAAAGAAGGTCGGCGTTCGTGTCAGCTGACATGCTAAGTAGCGGAACCAGCATAGGAATGGAAATGTGGGAAAATGCTGTTTACATTACAGTTTGATTTTGTTTTCTCATATTATCACTTATAATATTTCAACATTGCGCTACTTAAATGGCATTATTTTCCCTCAAAATATGACAATATTATATAATGTGTTATGTAAAATTAAGATTTGTTCTTAATATTTTAATGTTTTGATGAAATTACTGCTGATTTTTTTCCCCCATGTTTGTTGTCATTAAATTACTGAATATTTCTAGGATGTGTCATGGGCTGCAGGCCACAAATGGCCCCAATGCTGCACTTTGGGCACCCCTTAACATGCTACAATGCAAAATGTTCTTGCAACGTTTTAACATTCTGATGGGAAGTGCATTAAAAAAAAGTCGTGTATGCGGCCCATATAACCTCCTAATGGGACCGGCGGACAAAAAAGGACTTATTTGTGAAATCCTTTTTGTGTCTTCTTCGCTGACGGACTGGTATTCACTTAAAAATCCAGAGAAAGCGAATGCATATGAGCAAACATTGGGAAATTAAATGAAGGCTTAGCTTTTCTCTCGTGTTATGTGAGTCTGACCTTGTTAAGCTCCATTCCAAACCTTTTACTTTGCCTTAAAGTGTGTGTGGATTCTAATTGAATTCAGTACAGGCAGACAAACACGCGCCCTCGTTCCTTTTCAACAGGAACACACAAAGGCGGGCGCGCAATAATTTGTTTCCACTTGAATATTGTCAACACAAAGAAGTCACAGATGGACCCTGTGTCTGTATAATATTCCTAATGGGCCGCCACAAAGGCGAGACCAAGAGGTCTGGAGGGGCTTTCAGGCGTTTTGCGTTATTAGAGTGCTGAAATGGAGACCCCGTTGACCCCCTGGATGGGGTGTGGCTCCGGAAACATTACGATGATGATGGAGGTTCTATGGGTAATAAATGTCGCACGGCTGCCAATACAAGGCGGTAGCATGTCATATCTTGTTGCAGTCGCATGTCGACTGCTCCTTATTTGCCTCTCGTGGTTCGTTTTCAAATGACAAAGTCAAACGAACACCATTTATGTGGTGCTTACGATGAAGAAATGAATTCAATTTTCATATGACAATTATAATGCCAGCGATTAGCATTCAATTAATTATTTAGTGCACGGTCACATGCCAAGAAGGCAGTCTCCCTTATAGCTAGGCATTTAAACGCTAATTAAACTTCTTTGATCAGAAGTAAACATTAGAGCTACGGTAGAACAGTGTTTCCCGACCTTTATTGACCAGAAAATGAGACAAATCTCACTGCACGCCAGCAAGGAAAAGTGCATGAATTAGAGATGCACGTTGTGTTTTTTTCATACAGATAATATAACTTTGTGCTTCTCAAGACCGATATGGAATCAATAACACATTCAACTGTAGTTTGTGCACACCAGGAGGTAAGAAGGACCCCCAAAAATGTGGTTTGGAGAAACTACATGTTGATTTGTCCTAATCAAGTATCACTACTATCAGGAGTGTAGAGCAGAGGGAGCCACCAGCTGTGGCCCAGCGAGGTGCACTGTATTCAGGCACACACCCCGAGCAGCCGGTCTGACTCCACGGAGGTCTCTGGCAAACCTTTTGTCAAATGCTGAGGCGCTGGCGTTTTTTGTGTGAATATTTGTTCACTAAGTGAGCTCAGGGGAAGTTACATCAGGCTGGTAACGTCACAGGCAGGAGAAAAAGTCTCCCTCACCCGCACAGTACGGGGTTTTTTAAATTAGCGATTTTCTGAGCTATTTTGAACATCGTCTAATTTATCGGTATGACATCGAATTCCCTGACAGCGGTCCAATGGTTATCGTGCAGCCTTGGTATGAATGGAAACAAGTGGGTACGCAGGTCAATTGCGTACCTTCTGTCCTCTAGTGGAAGAGTGTGTGTCGTAACTGACGCACACACACAGAAAAATCAGTGTGGAAGTAAAAAAGAACCGCATGGTTACGTTTTCAAATCGTACCGTAACCCGTGTATCTACATGTGAGTGACTCGGGTTAATTTAGACCAAAATTCCGACTTAGGCTAAAACTCAGTCAAACCAAACAAAGATACTTATTTGGAGTTTGAAATAAACACGACGGGAGATATTGAGACGTTACCTTGCATTACATTACCTCAGTGGTTCTCAGTTATTGTTTGTCACGCCCCCCCCCCAGGGGCCAGAAATGTTGTTGTGCGCCCCCCCATTTGAAATACTGTTGACACCTGATGTCTATTTATCTGTACTGCGCAAAGTGAACTTGAAACTGAAACCAGGAAAATGCAACAAAATGGAGAGCTGTGTGTTCAAGAGTCAAATTTGGACATATTGGCAGGTTTACACTAACATCTCGCGTCCCCGCCCGCCCACTCTTTGAGAACCACTGCATTACCTTAACACTACACGTAAGTCAGCCGTGGTGTGTTTGACGTGATAAAGTGAAAAAACAAGTTCTCTCATTCCATGTGGAAGTGGTAAGTTTTTTGCTTCTTAAGTTTTAGAAGAAATCCTAGTCCCTGCAGAGTAATGCGGTTGCCCTATGTGCTATAAATAACCGGGCATGTTATTTCATGTCTACGCGGCTCTGCTAATGTTAAAAAACTTATATTTTGAAAGTCACAAACAGGTTGAATCCTATATTGCCGAAATGCATTTATTGGGGTTGAGTCTGGAACCAATTACTGCTATAAAGGACTGTACTAGGATAAATGTTTAAGTAGGACGAGTAACAAGAAAATCCTCTCCTCTTTCAAAGTGAAGGCCGTCATGAATATTAAATGCAATCATAATTCTGCGAGAGATACAACCTTGTTAACTCAGGACAGAAAACCATGTTTCCCGGACGCGGACATTTTATAAGAGCGTGTGCTCCGCGGTGAAATCTATCATATGGAGATAAAGCCTGGCTCTTTCACGAGCATCCATATAAGAGCACGGCTCAACAACAAGTGGGGAGTGGCGCTTTGTCCGCGGCCTTCCGATGCTAATACGGGGCTTTTCTAGCAACCACAGTCGGGTGACAAACTGCTACAACCGTGGGGTGGAGAATGAACGGCTCTCAGGACAGCCGACTGGTTCCGGCCGGTGTGTTTACGTCTGTCGCCGATGTTGCATCACAGGCTGGAAAGAGGATCTTTTGCAAGATGCTGCCAAAATCCGAGGCTCTTGCTGAATTCAAACTACCGGAGAGGCAACAGTTGTGGGAAATATCAATACTGTAAGCGTCGCTCCTAACGGCATTGCGTTCACGAGAGAAAAAGACTAAAGCTACAGAAGCTGAAATGTGTATTTTTTTTTAAAAAGCATATGGAGATTAAAAAAACATACCATAAAAGTCAGAATGTTCTTCAAAAAAAACTTTCAATGCTGCAAAAATATTACTGGTGCAAAAGAATACACGCATTGGTGAGACTGCCACCGCAAAGACGTTTTCAAGTTGGGACACTATGGACAGATTCCAGCCAGGGAATCCTTCCGGCAACCTTACTTATGATAATTTTTTTGAAGCATATGTATATTAAAAAAACATACCGGTTTAATAAATGCCCGAAAGTTCTTCAAAACAACACTTCCAATACGTGACACGACGCATGTGTGCAGCAATGTATGAAAAAGCTGTACTTCAGCACCGTTTGCGTGTTCCCAAATTCATTGAAATAGACTGAAAACCAAACGTGTGTATTTAGTTAGTCAGAGGTTGATGCAGCAGCTACAATCTCCAAGCTGCAAGCCACACTTGGTTTCCCGATTAATAAAAGACATTTCTCAATAGACACAAAACAAAATACTCCTTTTCAAGCCAAATGTGTGTTTGGATTTTGTCCGGCTAGAAATAAACAACCAATCAATGTGACAAACAAAAAGTACCAGAAGCTACCCAGCATGCCTTGTGGCTGGAATGTATGAGGATAGATATTTGTATGCCCACATGATAGGTATGCATAGGTAGGTTATTTAGTGCAAATAAGTAAAAAAAAAAACTAGAAATGCCCGTGGAGCCGGATTAAGACCCTCAACGTGCCCAGCGTGGCCCGCAGTTTGCCCGCCCCTGCTGTGGACAGATCCTTCAGGCCTGCTTATTTTCAAATATTGTGCCATTGAGATGGCATTTTATTGTCTTAGACATTGCTAATCATGGCTGGCAGACAACTTGCTGAGTGCGAGCTGCACCGTTTGCAAGAGCGATTAGTACGCATGGCGTGCTCTTTATTCCAGGCGCCGTTAATGTGGGCTTAGACTGATGATGATGATGTCTCCTCATTTCCATAATGGATCCTCTGAGCCTCTTTGATGAGCTGTTGACAGAGGAGACAACAACAAGTGTCTTCCATTTCTGAGTGATGGAGGCGTGGAAAACGAGCCGATCCCCTCAATGACACCATCAGCACTTTGTTGTTTTTTTATCCCCATCGCCTTCCACAATAACAAATTGTGGCAAATGGAGCAGAAGTTTGACGGAGCCTGGATATTACTGTCAGGGAGGACATCACAAGCGCACACAGCTAACCAACCTAGATGAGATCCCTGCACAGCTTAACATCTGGGCGCTTTGCCGCCGATGCCCTCATAAATAAAAGATAACCTCTGCCTGCTGCGCGCAGTCGCACTCGTATAAATCATGTATATGGATTTCCACTTGGCTTTCATTCTCTCTCCGCCAGTCTCAACCCCCATCCCTTTATTTGTGAACCCTTTCCATAATGTCTCTTTACAGGGCGTGGAGACCACGAAACAAAGGAAGATGGCGGTTAATGAGAATCAGCTTGTCTTTCTGTCATTCCACATCAAGACCAGGTTGCAGCCGTGCCGGTTTTGATTGGATGTCGCTTCTAACACAGGAAACGTCATAACCTTTCGATCCGTTCATTTTCGATAAAACACTCGTATGCTAATATTAAATAATATACAGTATAATTATAACGATTTAAAAAAGAACACTCCAAAAATATACTGTAGATGCTCCATTACATCTTTTTCTACTTTTTCACTCTACAACTGGTTTTCAAACTGGGGGTGCTCCCCCTAGGGCGGAGGCCCTGCGTTATGAGAGGGGGGGCGCGGGGCTACCACGAACATGTTTCATTATTACCGTGGGGTGGGGGCACAGAAAATCACTTCTCTCCAAAAGGGGGAGCTGCAAAAAAATCCACTGGGATCCACTGGCCTTAGACAGACTTTATCAAGTACAAGGGAAAGTGCTTGGTTACAGTACCTCAATTGTAGAAGAAAAAGACAAAACACTCTTAAATAAAAAAAGCAATATAGTATAATAAATTAAAAAGAATGTAAGTAATAAAGAGAACGTGAGATAAACAATATTTGCATATTTACTGTGTAAAAAAAACTAGAAGTTCCTGTAATCAAATGTGATTAATTGTGAGTTAACTATGGACAAAGTGCGATTAATCACGTTTAAATCTTTTTTGTAGTTTTTTGATACTTTATTAAAGCTGAAATACAGGAAATTATAAAACGCAAGGGTGCAGGGAAAGAAAGGCAAAGTACGATACTTTCCCAGGAGGGTTGACAGGTTCTGTATTTTTTCTTATGCATTTTGCCTTTTTGTCCACATGCAAATGTGCACTTTTGACCCACAGGTGATTTCAAAACAAACATTTTCATGATGTGCGTCATGTAAGTCAACACTGATACGTGTAAAATCTCACTATATTCATTACCATAATGTTGTCATTTGGGATGTCTGCTTTTTTGCTGATATTGTCCACCTCTCAGTATCCCATTCCGATATCAAGCGATACCAATAAGTGTAACAGCACGTATCGTAACACATTATGGTGACCCACAGTACTGTTTTCACCCAGTGTACGTCCGTTTCTGGGTCACGGGGTTGTTGCAGCCACTTTAGCTGTTGGTAAAGAGTTGTTGTTTGTGTGCAGAGTACAGCGATTGGCGCCGCCTACCTCCACTCCTGGCCGTCATCGAGGAGTCCATTGCGGCCAGAACGGTAGCCCACAGGCCAATATACAGTACAGGAGTTTTTTAAAATCGGTTTTCATTATAGGGAAAAAGTTGAAACCAGTATTTAGCGATGTTACCTTTTTATGCTAATTGGGCTTTTATTACCGGACACCGAAAGGTTATAATGCATGACCAAACTTCTCGATCTCCAAAATGCGCATGGACGTGTTTTTATGCAGACAGAAGTTGAGTTGCCACGAATAATCGACGATTAATCGATTATCCAACAAACTATTTTGCAATGTAATGGGTTAATAGTTTCATTTAAAAATGCACTGCAAATAGCCTCTCAAATGTGACTATTTTCATCCTCTTATTAGCTTTGTGTTTCAGCTGACAACTGAGTTTGGAAAAGAGCATTGCACATGTTTGCTTCATTCTGATGTCTTCTGAAGCAAACCACTGCGGAGTACGGGATTTATCCACTTGTAGGTAGCAAAATGCATGTGAAACCTAGTAGTGGAACTACGAACAGCTATGGCTGTGCTGTCCAACGCAGGCCATGTCATCTTGCTATGTTCGTATTCATGACTTTGTGGAGGACAAAATTGCTGCTGAAAAACCCGATAAAAAACCCGAAAAAATAGTAGACCGATTGATCTGTTAGTTGCAGCCCTACACTGTGGGTAGTGTGGGAAATATTTGGGTATAGGCGTGTTCACCGCAAAGAAGCCTTTTGTGCCAATGAAGAGCAAGTAGTGCTGCTGTTTTTGGCCACTTTCTTTGTGTTCTGTAATGGGACCAATGAGTTTGTGGCCCGATGGTTAATGAACAGTTGAACGGTCTGCTGATACGTTTAATCCCAAAAGAGAGGCAGCACAAATCAACCTCAATAAAAAAAATCCTAATTATGTCACGTCTCCTCGGGCTGATGATAAAGGATAATTGCATTTTTTATATTCCTCTCGCCACGGCCGAATACGTTTGCTCAGACGCGGCAATGTAACCTTTAATGAACGCCGTGTGATTGATGAGGTGCCCTGCTTCCCCTTCCAAATGATTACCGATCACTTTTCAGACACCCAAACAAGAAAAGGACCCTCGTTGCTCGTATCAGCGGATGCGAAGAAGACGGAATAGAATGAAGAACGGAATGCTCCGCAGAATGAGATGTGGCAATATCCGGAGACGGCGACGGGACGAGCCTTTCTGCTTTCAGGAGCAAACAGGGCCGCCTAGATCCAGACAGGAAGTGACAACACCAACACGCTCAGTCAAGTTCATGTTTGAAATTGTAGAGATGATCCGGGCTTAAGAAGCCTCTTAACTCATCCGGCCAGCTTGACAGCATGAAACGCTACAGAACCCGCTCGTGTCAATTCCGCAGACGAGGAAGCCGGTGTACGCGTATCTGCTTTAGGGGCGCAGCGCCGACAACCCCCAAACCGGGTTACTCGCAGGTAGCACAGCCATTCGCGGCTTAACGCCAAAGCGATCCCATCATGTCGTTCTGGAGTTTGCCATTGCCCGCCCGATGGAGAAGAGGTGTCGAGTTTTTTTTTGGAAGATGTAAAAACAGCACATCTCAGCGCCAAAGGTCACCAAAGTCACGGGGGAGGGGGGGATGCGAGCCGCAGGAAAGTGAACGGCGCCTCATCTTAACACACCGCCAACTCGTCGTCTTTTACTTGACATGGGAGCTTCGGATTTGGGAGAGGAGCGACAAGGACAAACTGTCAAGAAAAGTCCGGTTTGGACGGATCGGTAACCATCCCAGTCAGCGTATTTTTCGTTACGTCGAAAACTTACACTCCCCCCGGGGGTGCACACACCGGTTAGCACATCCTATTGTGTTCTTAGGTTTTGGTCGGCCCGTTTTCAACAAAGTACCACTGCACACCTTTTGGATCTTTTTCCTTGCCCGGGTCACAAAACGCTTTGAGGTCGTCCTTCGCTATTTTGCATGTTTTCCGAAACGTATAAATGAATTAATGGTCGCTGTTTAGTGGTAGACTATGGTCTAGTATTAGTCCAGACATATTGAAGTGATATGTAGAATTCTGGTCACTTGTTGGCAGTAATGACACAAAACATTGAGACATTACCTTACGTTACATTACCCTAACACTACATGAAGTCAGCCACGGCATGTACGACATGATAGAGTGAAAAAAAGTTCTCCCATTCTATGTGGAAGTGGTTGAGGCTAACTGGTGTGCTCACTAGCTTATTAGCTTGCTAACAACTCTGTCAGTTGCACAATGTTCTGTAAACCATGAACAGTAAAGTACAAGTGTAAAGGTAACTATAGGGGTGTTATTTCATGTCGACAGGGCTCAGCACGTATTTAGAAAGTCATAAACAAGTTTTCCATGCTTGAACTACAAAAATATTCTATGTATTTACATTCATACATCATAAATTGCAGAAATTAATTTGGGTCTGCCTGCGACCCTAAAGAGGATAAGGGGTACAGAAAATGAATGAATGAAAATAAAGTTGCATTTTCTTTATTAGGATGGGAAAAGTTATATCATGGAAATTAAGTAAAAGTATCTTGGGAATCAAGTCATGCTATAAACACAAAAGAAAGTAAATGATAATTAAAGAAAAAAAAGAAAGTTTAAATTTGTGAAAAATATTTTTTTAAGTAAAAATGAGGAAAAAAACATACTAATAATCTTTTTGACCTACTAAAATCATTTTAAAATGTGATATTAAGTGGAAAAATACATCATTTTAGTAGCATAAAGATGTTATTTTGAAGTTGTAATATTATGAGGAACTAACAAAATAAAATAAATATTAGGGTGGGGAAAAAATTGTATCATGGCTATATTATGGGAATGAAGTAAAAATTAAATGTAATTAAAATTGTAAAGAAAAATTAAAATTTTTGGCAAAGTAAAAAAAAAAAAAAAGGAAAAATTAGAAAAGACAACAACGGTCATACTAATGAGAGACTTTTCCACAAAGCTGAGGTCATTTTTTAGTTGTGGAAAAATGCATCATTTTAGTAGCATAAATAAATATTTTAAAGTCATCACATTATTTATATTAAAAAAAAATGTTCTTGCTGCTTTTAAAGTTTTCCTGTTAAACTATGTTTTTAGAAAATGAAAAAACATCCGTGGGCCACAGTTAGGACATCCGCCCACTCAGGATGGCACAAGGTGGGGCCCTGTGCTAAATCCTAAGTGCTAGGAAAGGCTGCGGTGACTGATCCCATGCAGGTGACAAGGTAGCGGAGGCCTGGACCGGTACGCCGTGCGACACAAGCACAGCGTGTACGCATAGATTTCCTGCAAGAATCAATAAAGGTCATGAAAAGGTCATTGGGAACACGGCGAGTGATTGTTAGCTGAAAACAGTTTCATTCATTTCCACCGCCGGCGTTCACGACTTCACTTTCCGCCGTGAACTCTTCCCACCGCGTGTTTGCCAACAAAGTGTCCCAATCCAATAATCACATTCCCCCTCCTTTGTTTGTCTTTCAGCTTCTCTGCATTTCAGGATAAGTCCATTCAGACCAAAAGGCTTCCATCCAGTGCTTGCAATCAATGGCTGAGAACAGGCCGGCCCAGGCTTTCTCTGGAGAACACAATTAGCCACGGAACGTCCGGGACCGGCCTCTTTCACATTCAGGTTCTGTTTGATTGCCACCGCCGTGCATAGAAACCTTTACTCCCTTTGCCATGCAAAACTGCAGTTTCTTCCACAGGCCGGGACCACCTTACAAGGCGGCGTAAAGGAGGTCGCTATCGTGATCCCCCGCTTTGTCCCTTCGCCTTTAATGCGGGTCATTTTAATGCGTGAGAGGCATGTAGGCTGCGCGCAAACACACCTCTTTTAGATGGCACTATTATAGGATTCGCCTATGAGGAATTGTGGGAAAGAATTAAGAAGGAATAAGATTACAAACACAAAGCGTGCTACAAATCTTGATGTTTTGTAATGTAATGAGAGGATCTTCCATCTGGACATACTGAGGTGTAAAAACGTGTTTGTCCGCTTCTCGATTTCTCTTTTTCTTCCCATGTTTGTCACACTTGAATGATTCAGATCATGAAAAAAATCCAAATGCAAGCAATGCGTTGAGAAAATACTTGCTCCCCCCAGTTCAAACACAACTTACCTGGGATGAATTGAGCTCTATCAGTGTGGAAAAGGTTATAAAGCTATTTTTTAAGTCTTGGGACTCCAGAAAAGCACAGTGAGAGCCAATATCAACAAATGGTCAAAACATGGAAGTGATCAACCTTCCCAGGAGTGGCCGACCGACCAAAATGACCCCAACAGCGCAGCGACGACTCATCTGAAAGGTCACAAAAGACCCCACAACAACATCCAAAGAACTGCAGGCCTCACTTGCCTCAGTTAAGGTTAATGTAAGAAAGACACTGGGCAAAAACAACCTGCATGGCAGCGTTTGAAGACCAAAACCATTGCTGAACAAAAACATTAAGGCTCGTCTGAATTTTGCCAGAAAACATCTCAATCCCCGAGAGCTTTGGGAAAATACTTGGACTTTTTGGAAGGTGTGTGTCCCATTAAATAAAAGTACCGTTTGTTATTCAGTAAAGTAACATCAAAACAACAGTAAAATCAGGTGGTGGTAGTGTGATGCTGTGGGGCTCTTTTGCTGCTCCAGGACCTGGAATGAAAGCATGGATTGTGCTGCCTGCCAAACAAATCCAGAAGGAGAAAGTTGCAACCTTAAGCTGAAAGCAACTCGAGTTGTGCAGCAGGACATTGATCCAAAACACACCAGCAAGTCCACCTCTGAATGGCTGAAGAAAAACCAAATGAAGACTTTGGAGCCTGACCTGGGTCCCATGGAGAAGCTGTGGCATGACCTTAAAGAGGAGCTTCGTGCTGTAGGAGACTCGTTGCAAGTTAAAGCAAACGCGTTGTTGCCGCCAAGGATGACCCAAACACTTATTAGCTGTAGGCTAAAATCCCTTTTTCCACACAAGGCCACGTAGGGTGTGATTTTTTCTCCCCTAATAATAAAAAGGTTCCTTTAAAAACGGCATTTTGTGCATTTGGCCGTGTTGTCCTTGGCTGATATTTGCATTTGTTTGATGACTTCTGAGTGTGACAAACAAGCGAAAGGCTGCAAACGCTCTTCCTCCGTCTTCGTTCTCACAAAACTCCCACACTTCATGGAAAAAAAGACTAGCTATGCTTCAGACGCCGTTATTTGATTAAAGCCGACCAACACGTGCAAGCAACACCGAAGAGCAAGCGGTCTGAGCTTGTAAAAAGGAAGCTGCCGCACATGGGCGCCATGTATGCAAGCGTGTACACTACTTGTCCTTGTACCGGGCCCACACTCAGCCATTCCGATACCGCCCCACAAAGCACTCCAGCTGCCTCCCTTCAAGTGGTGGGAAAGAAGACACAATGAATGTTATTGTAAACAATGACAATGGCTGAAAAAGTGCCACTCCAGTCAACTCCACCGTTACAAATCCAAGTATAGCATACACAGTTGGCCCTCACCAGAACCCGGGTTTTTATTTTGGAGCTTCAATACTAAGTTGGGAAATGCATTTACAAGTATGCATATTTAAGCAAGTTTGTTAGAATTTTTGCCTAAAGTGAACATTTTCAACCATGGAAAGGCCAACCAACATAGAAAGTACAAGGCATAACGGTACACTGCACAGTGCCCTGCAGAATTATTTAGAACCGTGAGTCCAGTTCATTTGCTGTAGACCAAAACAACATTCTTTTCTACACTAGCATGGCACTAACTTCCAACCGTGTGTGTAGTGTCAGTAAAAGTAACAGATTTAGTGGCGCATATGTTGGAATTGATTCGTTTTCTCCAATTCCGTGAGCAATACTCGGCTTCTCTTAGGACAATGGAGCAATTTCCACGATTCCGAGTTGGAGACAAAAGCTGCAGCCAATTATGTTCTTCAGTTTTTCTTGAAAGACTGCCAGTAGAATAGATAATTAAAGACTTCAATTCAGGAACGTAGAATAATCAATAATGAACATGAGCCTTTTGTTGCCCCCCCCCCCTATGCGATAGATTTTGATGCGAGGAATTTCTACCACGGTGCACGCGTGTCCCCCCGCAGGGTCTCAATTCACTTTTATGCTAATAAGCGCTCGCTTTCTCTGACTTTAATGGGAGCTTTTAATTATGCAGGAGGACTCCATTGTGCAAATCACAGCCTGAGGATCGTCATCTCAGCCCTTCTTCACTTGCCAGATAGCCGACCCGCAAAAGTCCAAACGCTGCTTTTCTTTCTCCGGCGTGTGATCCACCTTAACGCCTCTTATTTTCACCCAATTTATGAGGATGTCGGCACCGGCTTTCTTCCTCAACCCCTTCTCTGACGGTCCTTTTTACGTGTTTCGTGGAAGCGCATAGATACGTAGGCCGAGTAATGTGACGTAAAGAAAGGGAAAGTGAAAAGTAAAGTGAAATTGGACACTGTGAGGAAAGCTGGAAGCCGCTCAAACGCAGCGACAGCTAAAGATAAAGACGGTATTCTTGATCATCTATGAAAAAATATTTGCTATCCTCCTCCCAATAAGCTTGTCTCTCCCTCCCTTGCAACGCCCCTCCCAGTGTGTAGGATGACCATAGGGGGGTAAAAGTAAGAAGTTGTTTTCTTTTTATGACTATATTTTATATATTTACGTGGTTATCAGGTATGATTTAGCAGGGGCGTGCCGATTTGATATTGCCTGAATTTGCGTTTGTTTTTATCATTGCGCATGAACAAATAAAGAAAGTTATCAGTAAAAAAAATACCAAACAAAAATCAGATTATATTGGCCTGCATCTAAAATCGCCAATATCCGGACTTTGATTGAAGAAGTCCGTTTTCAAAGACTCAGAACCCGCCATGCGAAAGTCTCCCACGGTGGCACAGAACCAGAATAATCCCTGCACAATAATCCTCGTGCTGATATCAGTTTGGAACAATATCGATATTGGCTGGTATTGCAATATCGGGACACCGCGATTATTTACAATTGGAATATTTCATAGTTTGATCATGCAAAACCCGTTTACAACCTTCTAAATATGTTTTTTAACATTATTAGAGCCCTCCAGACATAAGTTAACACCCACATAGTCGCCTTTACACTCATATTTCCCAATGTAGTAGACAAAATAAGACATTGCTGTAAATGCGTTCCACTGCTAAGTGTGGGGCAGACAGGAAGTGACGCCACGGGTTCAAAGTTGAGTTTTAGCGTACACAAAAATGTCCTCAGGTCAAAATGGCAAAAAATGTTATGGCTTGCTGGAAAATGCGTGATTTGAGCAAAAAACAAATGTCTTTATATATGCATATTTGTGAACTGATACTAGACTGGAGTCAACTACGATTGATAAATTAACATATTTTCAAAAATCCCTAATAGAGTGAAGCTGTGAAAATGGAAGCAGGAAGTGGCGAGGCATTACTGTCCGTTCCGAGTCCGGGAACGGACCTCGGGTTTGTCTCTTGTTCCCAGTCTGACCAACAGTCTTCCATCAATTACGTTCACTCTTCATTAGGTACGCTTTTATAATCGCAACACTCGACACCAGGGGTGTCACGGGACGATGGCGATACACGCTAGTGGGTCCACGAGAACGAGACGATACCAGATTTCAACTTTAGAACAGTACAATTGCAAAAATACGACAATCTATTGCATTCTACTCATTTCATTTCTACTGCATTACACTCTTCTGCACTGTGTGTGTATGCTAGCAGCCCCGCCTCCACCCACCGTGACAAAGGTACTCTATGCCTGACTTGCTGTTCTATGGCGCAAACGCGCAAGGTGCACAGAGTGAACCCCCTTCCTGCCTGTTTGGCGGCGCGAGACGAGGAGAAATACGTTTATTGTGTGATCAATTCATTCATTTGTTACGGTTTATTGTCGGGTACCGACACACTTATTGCTGTAACAATAGTTTGAACTGCAAATGTGTGTCGTATTCTGTTTACCTCCCTGACAACGTCAACTATCTTTGCGAAGCCAGAATAATTCACTGGCCTCATTGATTGATCAGCTGGTAGACGAGGCAGAAATAGCAAAATACGCCTTTTGAGGGTTGATCAAGCCAACGCTTCTATAAGTTGCATTTGCTGTGATTCTGTTATCTCGGTGCAACAGGGCGGGCTGCCGGTCTTTTTTTTAGTCGCCTGCTTGTGTGTGCGTGTGCGTGCATGGCTATTCCCAAGGCAAAGCGTAATCCGTCATCAGCAGCATGCGAGACGTGGCAGCAAAAAAGATGTCTCAGCTGAAAGCCGGGAATGTGAGTCAAATACGGCATCCAGGTTGCCTTTGATGCATTTTTAAATATTGCAGCAAATCCCCCTCCGCTTGTGAAGCGCTCCCCCGTCAAGGCGTCTTTTATCCGCAAGGCCGCCACCGCAAAGGTGTGACCTTCAATTACTCGGCTCCGCGTTCCAATTAACCGTTGTTAATAGGGATGCTCGCACGGAACCAGTGGCCAAGACACGAAGTCCGCAAAAGTGCAAAATTAGACACAAATGATTTGAACACCTCCTGCAGGGTGTAAGGAGTAAAAGGAGAAAAGACTCCTGGTGTAAGCATCAGGGCAGAATTACAAGACAAGCAAGTTAAGTAAACATATTAAATATGAATGATTGATGCTGCTGGTTTGTGTGTGAATGTGTAAATCTGCTGCTCACACCAGCCCTACTGGTTATACTGGTGGGACATGGAGGGCTAACAGCTTCCTGTCTGCTGTGCACGCGCACATGCGCTCCAAAGGATGCTGATTCGGGTCGCGTACGCACCATAATGATGAATGTTAATGGGCAAGGCAGCTGTGGAATTTCTATGGTTCATGTCAGTGGGGGTTGCGGGTGAGAGTGCACTCCCAAGAGGAGCACAGGCCGGGTTTGTCGGTTCATAACAAGTCTCCAGGTCAGCCTCACTGTCGGCGGCTAACTGCTGGCTGGAGCGCCAAAGTCCGTTTAGACTTTGGCCGATATTTGCCGGGGGGGACTCGAACCTTGCACAGCCAAATGTGAGAGTTCCAACTGCTGTCGTGCATGACAAGGCATCAGCGTACTGTTACTAAAGCCTGAGTCACAACCAAAAGAAGACATGGCCGACGGGCGCTTATGGTTTTTTTCATTTGCTAGGCAAACATTTCCTACGCATTTTCCGCATTTCCTATCTTTCCCATGTTTTGCTTGTATGGGGTTTTAGCAAAATGTCCACTTGCGTATGTGTGTTGGGGGCCACACGTGCACCTCACATATGTCATTAGTGCGAACGCACGTTTGGATATTTGGAGAACACCCAAATTTGCACGGTACATCCGATTCTGACCGAGGCTTAACTGCCGAAAAGTAAGTCGCATCATAATCTGATAAGATTGAAAATATTCCCGATAACCGATCAAAAATGACCTTTGCTGTGCTGCAGGTGTGTTAGCGTGAGCAAATCAAGCGCTCCTTTGCTGCAAACGGCCTCTTTAACAGCAAGTACAGCAAAACAACACAATTTCTTCAACCTTATCTATGCAGTGTTTGGTTATGAATTCATTAATCAAATTCAAATCATTGATCTTAGTATAAATGTTGTGGGTCACTGCGAGTTCAGTCTCCTGGTTTTTGGTGTTTTCTTGAACTTTTTTCTCTTCATGATGGACTGTGTCGGAAATAACTTTCTGAAATGAGCTCGTTTGCCTTCCAAGTGCTTAAGCGTGTCCCGACTGCCACCCCGCCATCGCCTCACAGTCACAAGGATGCGTTTAGGTACCGCGACGTGTTACGTGAACCTGTACTTGGGAGTACCGATGGAATCCGATGGGTACCTGTAAAAGTACCGAATCAGGCGTCCGTTACCGTTTCCGACAGTGAAATGTGGCGTGTTATGCACCGAAATCTAAATCGACGATCTGGGTTGTTTTATGACTCTTTGAGGGGAGCCGGATTTTGGTGATCCGTTCCTTTGAAAAAACTGGCTCATTTTTATATTGATTCCGTTTTAAGAAGGCAGGCTTGCCTCAACCCGTTTTGTCCTGGAAATAATCCCTGGGAGGAATGAATTTAGATGTCCGATATGAGTTCGAATTGTTCTGAAATGTGTAACCTTATTTGAAATGTGTTAATTCAATTTAAAGTCTGATCTGGACTCGCTGTAAGTACTCCTCAAGGTGGCGCTATATCGCTCTGCTTTGACCGTCACTATTTTGACTTAGCCTTTGTACACATTCTGCACAAATGCATGAAAAACAAGGAATTCCCGTGCAAAACAGCTTTGGGGGAAAAGAACTGTTCCCAGCTGCGACTCGTCCCCCTCGAGCCGTTCAAAAGAACCAGTTCGTTCGTGAACGTCACAGCAATAATCTTCACCACTACAACAAAAAGTAGCTGACTGTTGTGGTGATAATGTGACGGTGACGGTTTGACTCCGAGCCGGACGATTTTTATGTTCTGCGAGGAAAATTGTTGAAAAATCAGAATTATTTGTAGGACTAGCCCGGAATTCCTCAAGGCTCTGGATGTTGGAGGACTGTGTTGGTTGACACGCCTCTACAACATTGCATGGAAGTCGGGAACAGTACCTCTGGACTGGCAGACCGGGGTGGTGGTCCCCATTTTTAAAAAGGGTGACCGGAGGGTGTGTTCCAACTATAGGGGGATCACACTCCTCAGCCTTCCTGGGAAAGTCTACTCCAGGGTGCTGGAGAGAAGGGTACGACCGTTAGTCGAACCTCGGTTAGAGGAGCTGCAATGTGGTTTTCGTCCCGGTCGCGGAACACTGGACCAGCTCTACACCCTTGCAAGGGTACTCGAGGGTATGTGGGAGTTTGCCCAACCAGTCTACATGTGCTTTGTAGACCTGGAAAAGGCATTCGACCGTGTCCCTCGTGGTGTCCTGTGGGGGGTGCTCCGGGAGTACGGGATTGATGGTCCGCTTCTACGTGCCATTCGGTCCTTGTACAATCGAAGCAGGAGCCTGGTTCGCATTGCCAGCAGTAAGTCGAGCTTGTTTCCGGTGAACGTTGGCCTCCGCCAAGGCTGCCCTTTGTCACCGATTCTGTTCATAATCTTCATGGACAGAATTTCTAGGCGCAGTCAAGGTGTTGAGGGAGTCCAGCTTGGTGACCTTAGGATCTCGTCTCTGCTATTTGCAGACGATGTGGTCCTTATGGCCTCATCAGGCTGTGACCTTCAGCGTTTACTGGAGCGGTTTGCAGCTGAGTGTGAAGCTTCTGGGATGAGACTCAGCACCTCCAAATCCGAGGCCATGGTTCTCAGTCGGAAACGGGTGGACTGTACCCTCCGGGTTGGGAGTGAGGTCTTGCCTCAGGTGGAGGAGTTCAAGTATCTCGGGTTCTTGTTCACGAGTGAGGGAAGGTTGGAGCGTGAGATCGACAGACGGATCGGTGCAGCATCTGCAGTAATGCGGTCGCTGTACCGGACCGTCGTGGTGAAGAGAGAGCTGAGCCGGAAGGCAAAGCTCTCTGTTTACCGATCGATCTACGTTCCCACCCTCACCTATGGTCATGAGTTATGGGTCATGACCGAAAGAATGAGATCGCGGATACAAGCGGCGGAAATGAGTTTCCTTCGTAGGGTGGCTGGACTCACCCTAAGAGATAGGGTGAGGAGCTCGGCCATCCGGGAGGAGCTCAGAGTAGAGCCGCTGCTCCTTCACATCGAGAGGAGCCAGTTGAGGTGGCTCGGGCATCTAGTCCGGATGCCTCCCGGGCGCCTCCCTGGTGAGGTGTTTCGGGCATGCCCGGTCGGGAGAAGGCCCCCGGGAAGACCTAGGACACGCTGGAGGGACTATGTCTCACAGCTGGCCTGGGAACGCCTTGGTGTCCTCCCGGCGGAGCTGGAAGAGGTCGCCGGGGACCGGGAAGTCTGGACTTCCCTACTGAAACTGCTGCCCCCGCGACCCGGATAAGCGGAGGAAAATGGAATGGAATGGACTAGATCATGCTGGACCTGAGAGCTTTGACTGTGCTCAATGATCTTCATCCCTAACCGCGGGAAAAACTGCTGACTTGCATCTTAATTAAATTGTATCCTCAAGAAGTTTGGCTAAGTCATTAACTCCGCCGCAAAATACAGTACAATGCACGGCATGCAAAATAGCCTATAAAATGAAACGGGCTGTAAGAAGTGCAAATCCTGAAGCAAGGCTTCTCTGGATGCGCTGAGATCTTGCTTAGGATAGAGCTGGTGTGAGAGAAAATGTTTCAAACGGGAGACATAGTCCTTGGGGGAAAAAAAATAGTTCTGCTGCGACATAAAGAGTGAGAGACTGAAATAATTCCAGGGATTTTATTGGATTTCTGTAAAAAGTTGCCTCTTGGCTTAACATGTCAGATATTATTATTATTATTATAATTCAGTCCTTGACGGCTTATTGAGGATGTAGTGAACATCCGCTACCCTGAGGAGTCCCCAGGTCAACATCTATCAGAAACAAGAAGACTATAAATGTCCCTCCCAAAAGTCTGCAGCCCTGAGCGGGCCACACATGCGATCATGTCTCGGCGACTACGACCCCGGATTTGGAAGACCTGAGGTGTATCAGATCCTCATGAGATCCACCCCAGCTTGACACAACACCACTCCGAACACCCGCGATCGAGACAACGAGACAGAGTGATCTGTGCATGGGTTCGCTCTCCAGAGACCCTCCGGAACCGACCATGTGGCCCGATCCGGTTCATCAGCACCGCGATGAATGGATGCATCACTTTATAGGGTGTAAACAACTGCTCAGTCTTCACCTCAGAGTTGCTTGCATTCGTGTTTCTTTTATTCGCAAGATGATGCATTAAAAAAACAAAACAACCTGGACTATATATGCCAAAGTTTGGGACTCGGTGCATCTTTGTAGTTCTTCAGCAGACCACCAGACTTTCGTTTCTGCGAGCAACTTTGAGTAGTCGTGACTTCCACCGGTAAATTTGCCGATCAGACACATATTTCTAGTACGGCTGCTGCGTGATTAAAATATTTAATCGTGATTAATTGCATTTCTGTCTCAGTTAACTCGCATTTAATCGACTGACGTTTCATCCATAAGAAGCAAGGATGTAAATCTCTTTGTGGTAAACGATTCGATGCGATCTAGGTACATGGGTTAAGCTAGGATTTGAAAAAACGATATTTTAATAACAGATCGATTTGATACTGTATGCAAACGATGCGGTTCCATTCGTCAGTATTTTCAAAAATGTAAAAGAGCACATCATATCCCCAAGCCCGCTGTAAGGCAAGGATCTCCAACCAACCATCGGGCTGCAGGAAATGTGATTAAAAAAAATGTAAATAACTACATCCGATTTGATGTAAAAGGATATCAATTTTGGAATATACATTTAAAAATCCCACAGTTTTTGCATGTTGAATTCAAGCGGTGATTCGTCCCACTGTGTTTGGCAGACCTTGTTTCTGTCTCTGTATTCATTTTGTGTTTTTAATTGGATGTCATAATTTCATACATCATGAGAAGGTAAATTGCTTTGCTGTAAAGTACAGATGTTTTACTGATGTGTGAAAATGCTAGCGCTGCTTTTGCGTCAGTCAAGGTGACACAAGCCCCCAAATAGCTGTCCGCGGTTGTGCCTGCCATTAAACAACAGCTCATAACCCTAATTTGAGCTCAAAGCAAAAAACTCTCACATCTAAAAAAACCCAAACCACTCGTTATTTAGTGTTGCAGTAACTTCTAACATCACTTCGGCAGGCATTACCTCATGTTTTGATTCCGTCTGTAAGCTTGCATTTCATTCTCAACGCTTACACACTCACACAGCACAACCAGACTCGCAGAGAAGGAGAAGATTGTAGATGTTAGAACCACATTGAGCCGTTCTCTCACTCCATTCAGGCGCACAAGCTTGAGTTTCACTCTGTGGCAACATGCTATATAGACTCTGGATCTCTTTGCATTTGAATGGAACCGCTCACATGTTCACAGTGACTTGGAAAACCCAACAGCGGAGGAGAAGAACCTGTCAGTAGTTGAACATTGAGTTGATCAAAGCCGCGACTTCCAAAGACCTCGGGGTAGGTCTTCATTAGGAGAGTGGCGGGCACACTGAGGAAGTGGCATACGCCGCACTTGACGTACGTGCAGGCGCTCATCCATCCCCGGAGCGGAATTGAAAGTCAAACCTGGAGCCTCGTTAACGGTTTTCTACAACTGTCTGTCACAAAACGGGAGCCAAGATTGGAGCAGCACGAAGGCGCTGCTTTCCCTCAGACATACTGCACCATCGATCGAGGCCCGGCGAGTGAGATGAATAAATTCATCTGGGATAAACGCCGTCCTGCTTGACACGTAATCACAGATTAAGGCTGGTCGGCGGAGGAGGATGACCCGCATTAACCTCTGGCCAGCACGGGAACGTGAAGTTTACGGAGGAGACGGGAATGGGAGCGCTGCGGTGATTCAGGCAGATCTGCGACGCCGTCCCGGAGGTGTGATTTAAAGCCCGGCTAATGAGGGGTTCACTACCCGTCTGCCCTTTGCCATGGTTACTCATCACTCTGCTACACAACCAGCTTCACGCTTGGATGAAGACTTCTACTGCCTCCCGGTGGCACCATTGTTTGATTGGCTACTGCCGGGGGCGTACAAAACAGAGATGCTTTTTATTGGCCGGCGGCATATTATGCGGAATTGTATGTAAAAATATCATTTAAGAAGAAATGCATGAATCCATAAAGTCAAAATTGTATAGAAATCTAATGAAAAACATTGAATAGTGTAAAATTATGAGGAGAAATAACATTTTAATAGCATATAGATGATTTATTAAAGAAACAAGAAAAAGTTGTAAGTCAAGAAAAAAAATATATCTTTTCAAAATGTTGTTATCATATAAGTTATAATATTATGACAATAAAGTGAAAATATTATGGGAAGGAAGGCATAAAATTACAAAAATAAAATAAAAAGAAAAAAGTTGAAATATTTGGACAGTTTAAAAAAATTACAGAAATTGGAAGAAAAAAAACACAATAACACAATAAAAATCAAAATATTAAAGCAGTATTCAAAAAATAAAAAGGTGCAATTTTACCAGAACAATAATATGCTGAAAAAATTATGTCATTTTTGCAGCACAGGGTTGAAATATTAAATAAAAATGTTTTTTTTAAGTTGTAGTATGAGAATCAATACAAAACCAAATAAAGTTGTATCTTCTTAAAATACGGTTTTGGAAAAGTTAATATGAGTAGAAAGTCAAAAAATTATGGTAATAAAGTCATAACTTTACGAGAAGAAATGTATGGGAAGAATTACGAGAAAAAAGATGAAATATTTGGAATATTAAAAGAACAAAAGAAATGGAAAAACAAGCAGCTGTAATTTCACCCAAAATTAGCAATTTAACAGGAATAAACTTTGTGAGTATAAAAATATGTAATTTTAGTATCTTACAGCAGAGTTGAAATATCAAAGAACTTTTTTTTTTAAAGTCGTAATATAATGAGGAAAAAAACAAGACAAAACGTTTTTGTCACGCAGGGAACGAACCGCCTGGATTAGGTGGTCCGATACCCCATATTCCCGGAGCACTCCCCCAGTATTCCCAGAGGAACACGGTCAAATCCTCTCTCCAAGTCCACAAAACACAAGTAGACTGGTTGGGCAAACTCCCATGAACCCTCAAGGACCCTGCCCAGAGTATAGAGCTGGTCCACAGTTCCACGACCAGGACAAAAACCACACACCTCCTCCTGAATCAGAGATTAGACTATCAGGCGGATCTTCCTCTCCAGAACCCCTGAACAGACCTTGCCAGGAACGCTGAGGAGTGTGATCCCACGATAGTTAGAAGACACGCTCCGGTCCCCCTTCTTGAAGAGCGGGACCACCACCCTAATCTGCCAGTCCAGGGGCACTGACCCCGATGTCCACGCGATGCTGCAGAGTCGTGTCACCCAAGACACGCCTCTGCAGCATCCAGGGCCTTAAGGAACTCTGGGCGGATCTCATCCACCCCCGGGGCTTTGCCACCAAGGAGCTTTTTGACCACCTCAGTAACCTGTGCCTCAGAGATAGGGGAACCCGCCTCAGACTCCCCGGGCACTGCTTCACTGAAGATGTTGGAAGACAGAAGATGATTGAGGAGGTCTTCAAAGTATTCCCTCCACCGGTCCACAACAACGAGTCGAGGTCAGCAGCACACCGTCCCCACCATACACGGTGTTGACTGTGCACGGCTTCCCCCTCCTGAGACGGCGGATGGTGGACTAGAACCTTTTTGAAGCCATCCGGATGTCGTTTTTCATGGCCTCTCCGAACTCCTCCCATGTCCGAGTTTTTGCCTCAGTGACTGCCAGAGCCGCAGACCGCTTGGCCTTCCGGTACCTGTCAGCTGCCTCTAGAGTCCCATGGGCCAAAACGGCCTGATAGGACCCTTTCTTCAGCTTTGGTTGGTACGTGGAACGTCACCTCTCTGGCGGGGGAGGAGCCTGAGCTGGTGCGTGAGGTGCAGAAATGCCGGCTAGATATAGTCAGACTCACCTCAACGCACGGCAAGGGCTCTGGAACCAGTCCTCTCGAGAGGGACTGGACTTCATTCCACTCTGGTGTTGCCAGCAATGAGGGTGACGGGCAGGGGTGGAAATTCTTGTTGCCCCCGGTTTTAAGGCTGCACGTTGGAGTTTAACCCGGTAAACGAGAGGGTAGTTTTCCTACGCCTTGGGGTGGGGGGACGGGTCCTGACTGTTGTTTGCGCTTATGCACCAAACGGCAGTTCCGAATACCCGCCGTCTTTGGAGTCCTTAGAGGAAGTACTAGAGAGTGCTCCCTTGGGGGATCCCTTGTTCTGCTGGGTGACTTCAACGCTCATGTCGGCAACGACAGTGAGACCTGGAGAGGTGTGATTGGGAGGAACTGCCCCCCGATCTTAACCCGAGTGGTGTCTTGTTATTGGAGTTGAGATATTAAAATAAATATATTAAAAAGCCAAATAAGAAGAGTCAAAATGTTATGGGAATGAAGATTACTTCAGAAGAAAGTTAATATAATATTTGGGGGAAAAGAACAGTAAAAATGGGTAAAGGCAAAGGCAAATAAGAAATACTAGGCTTTCCAACTCTATCAAAAAGCTTGAAATAGAGAATATACAGCGCCTTAGCGAATCTACACGTGTTTCTTAGCAAAATAGCAAAGTGGCAAACTGTCCCGCGTGTGGCGCCGGCGTGGAACAAGTTTGGCCACGGCTGCCTTTTGGTGTGCAACACGATGGAGGCCAGCGAGGAACTTCATCATGGCGGTTTATGCCCGCCGGCTAAAGGAAATTCCCTCACATTCTCTTCGGAGCCACGAGGAGAAAGGGCGTGGGTGAGAACCTGAAGACCATCGGCAGCTCCGGTCGGTCCGAATGAACCGTGCTGGTCTGTCTCTTCCGTTGTCTCAATTAGGGCTTTGCCGTTTGGACGGCTTCCCGGTTTCCCCGTCATTAAAACCTTTTCACGTCCGAGCAGCAGGGAGGGAGGCTGTCGGGGGGTCCGATCCAAAGTGCACACTCGCCGGCGCCGGACGGAAGGAATAACAAACTGGCAGTGATTGGGTTGTGGGCTTACTGTATCCGGTTCATCAGCACCGTGATGGATGGACGCATGTCTTTGTAGGGGGAAGAAATGCTGGCCGGCTTTCGTGTTTAAACACGCCAAGAACTACACTATAAGACCAAAGTCTTGGGACACCATCCATCTTAGTACTTCAACGGGCTTTCCACTTCGCTAACAACTTGGAGCAGTAGTAACTTCCACCGGTAAACTTGGAGGTCAGACACATATTTCTAGTACTGCTGTCAGTCCGTTCAAATATTGAATTGTGATTAATCACAATAGTTAACTCACAATTCATCAGAATTAATCGATTGACTTTTTTTCAAATCACGTACATCTCTTTGCGGTATTGATTAGATACGCATCTGGATACACGGCTCAAGATCCGATTAAAAGACGATATATTTTAAAACGGGACGATTCGATACCGCCTACAAACAATACGGTTCGATTCGAAACGAGTCAGTGGTTACATTTGTTTGTTGTATGTACGTGAGTTTTGGAAATATGGGCCATTATTTTATCCCATCCATCCATTTTCTATGCCGCTTATCCTCATTATAGCCGCGGGTATGCTGGAGCCTATCCCAGCAGACTTCGGGCAAGAGGCGGGTACACCCTGGACTGGGCACCAGTCAATCACTGGGCAGACAAACAAACATTCCCACTCACATTCATACCTACGGACAATTTAGAGTGGCCAACCGAAACCGGATTACCCAGAGAAAACCCACGCACGGGGAGAACATGCAAACAACACGCTAACCACTCGACCACCGTGCGGCCCATTTATCAATCCCACAAGGGGAAATTCCGGGTTTACAGCAGGAAAAGTACACCAGAACAGAGTAAGTGTAAAAACAAGGTAATATACGCAAACAAGTCACATACACGTTGAACAAGCCACTGTTTTATTGCACGATTATTGCACGGTTATTGTACAGGATTGTTGGAGAAGTTGTTCCTAAAGAGTCTGACAGCTGCAGGGAGGAAAGCTATAAGATACTTCTCCTTCACACACTTTGGATGGATCATCCTGGCACTGATTCAAAAGGTAATACACTTTTAGAAATCCCACCGTTTAATGCGAGCGGCGATTTGTCCGACTGCGTTTGATGACCCATGAACGCACCCGCTAAGTTTCTGAGCAGCAGCTCTTGAGTGGCACCGAAGTGAGCGCAGATTAGAAAGGAGATTCCCTACGAAGAGATTCCCAGCAGCCTCGAGCGAAAGCCTGCGATTGCTGATCGTGTCTTGAGTATCGCATAACGCGGCTGACCCGGTGGGCCTCCACAGTTACAACGCCTCTTTGAACTTTTGTCTTTTTCCCCTCAGCAGACAGCGGAGGGAGGGGTGAGGAATACGAGCTGTCGGAAACAGAAGGTGAGGACCTTAGCGCTTGTGAACGCCCTTATTCAAGAATCAATTCTTTTTGTAAATAGAGAATACAAAACCTTCCTCAGGGGTGTCCAGTGTGCGGCCGGGGGGCCGTTTGCGGCCGTGGATGTTTATTATTGGCCCATGATGCATTTGACTAGAAAACTCAAAAAACTGCAAAAATAGAAACAAGATAATGTCCCTTGTATACAAGTCGTAATTTCACAACAATAACGTCATTTTTGTTGAAATGTTTACAAAATGTTTTTTTAAGTTAATACTCTGCTGTATATCATTTTAAGAAATACTGCGAGAAACTAACAAAACAAAATAAAGTTGCAATTTTTGGAAAATTGGGTTGGAAAAAAGTTATAATTACAATATCATGGAAATAAAGTCAAAATGTTACAATAAGAACATTTGAAACGATCATTTAAGAAAATAAATTAAGAAAATGCATATTTATGAGTAATAATAGGCCGTAATCAACTGCAGAACAGCGCTGGACCATCAGTTGATGTTTTAAATGAATACATTTGGAAAAGCTGACTGGAAAGTCATATACATAATATTTGTTGTAATTATGTTTTTACACTAAGACCAATCAAGCAAAGTAGCTGTTCGGGAGCCGAAAGTGTCGCACTTTTTAGGGATCCTAATGAAGATGCTGCAGAGAAGGAAAATGATCATTGCAAGTGTAGAAGTAAATATAGGGGTGTTATTTCATGTCTAGAGGGCTCTAACAATGGTAAAAACCATATTTAGAGTGTTGATGAGACAATAGCCACTGCAGGAAGTACACGGTCCAGAAAAAGGTGACTGAATTTTTTACCTAAATGAAGCATTTTGAAATATAAAAATTGTGCTAAAATACAAATACAAATACACATTCCAAGTTAAAAAACAACACCATGGGATTCTCCCATTGCTAGCATACTGTATGTCTATATTAGGGGTGGCCACTATTTGTGACTCACAAAAAGTCCTAAACACAACACTGTTATTTCCAAATGCCCACAAGGCATGCTGGGTAGTCCAGCGCCAACAACAACATGAACTAATAAAACTTTGGATATGTTAAGAGTATGTCACCTCCTCCTTGTTTACTTCTCTGACGACCTCCTCAACATATTTTGCAATCTAGCAAAAATGCAACAAGTGCTGCAAAATGTTGGGTGAAAGAGTCCCAAAAGCTACCCGGCATGCCTAGCGGCGGAAATATACGGGTGTTTTTGAGTTTCATGAATATGGCGCATACGTATTTTTTTGCAGTAGGTAGGTTACTTTGTGCGTCGGGTGTGTTGATGTGTTGCATCTGATTATTTTGGCAACTCACCCTGCCACAATAGTGCTGCAAGCTACACTTTAAAAGTTTAAAAGAAATAGGAATTTGGAAATGCCCGCTTGGAGTGCCTAGTTATGCCTATGGGCATCAGTTTGCCCACCCCTGGTCTTTTTATGTTGTACAAGTCTTGTTTCCTCCTATATTTGGGAATAGCAGTGTAAAGGTAACCATAGGGGTGTTATTTCATGTCTAGAGGGCTCTAATGTAAAAAACATATTTAGATCATAAACAGGTTTTATATGCCATAACGCATCACACAAATCCAACTAAAACAGAAACTACGTGCTACAACATAAAACTGTTATTTCAAAATGCCCGCAAGACATGCTGGGCAGTTTTTTTGTGACTCAAGCGTACCACGAAAGCACTGCAAGCCATGTTGCTGCATACAGTTTTGATTTTAAAAGTGTAAAAAGAGGGGGGAAAAGCCTACTGGGCCCGAGTCAACGCTTGGCGGGCCTGATGCGGCCCTCCAGCCACAGTTTGCGCACCCCTGCTCTGTACCCCTCTTTCCTGGATGACTGTATGTCATCACATGCTGGTCCAGGATCTCATAGATGTCACACACGCACAAACACACACTCACACAACCCCACAGGTTTGATTAATTTGGCTCGTAACGCGTGAGAGCAGCTCTATCACCAGAACCCAGATGTTCCACAGCCCTTTTGTCCGCAACACACACACACACACGCAAGGTGCTGCTTACATCCCCACCCTCTTGCTTGCAGCACATAACGGGATTTGATTATTTCTCTTTGGCTCTACGAGCTGTGACTATCGGTTCTGCATCAGAAAAAGAAGCCGTTCCTCCGCGTTGTTGGAGAGATTGCATCAGGAACTTACTGTTAACAGAAGCAAAGGGAACTCCCGGCGCCTGCAGTGTTGTGGCAAAGAAGTGCAGCCAAGCTCCCCAGTTCCCGCACCAGTAAAACAAACGGCCAGCAACGAGATGACACCTCCCAGATGTTATCACCTCGCAAAGCGAATTGCCTGTACCCGTAAAGCAGGAGAGATAGAAGAAGAACTATCTTCAGGCCCATAAAAGAAGAGTAATATCAGTGTGGAGCTGCGGGCACAGACATTTCTAAATAAGGAGACGGGTAGTCACTGTGTGTAGTGACACTTGGCCATACAAAGGTTCATTTCATCAAAGCCACGATGAATCTCCAGCCAAGATAAGTTTCTACTTCTTGGCGGGGTCGGCCTTAAAAAGCCAAAAACGTACCACTTCCACACAGACTGGGAGGAGAAGTTTTTTTCTTCTTCTCACTCTATATGTGAAAAGTTGAAAACTAAAAAAAAAAGTTTGTAATACAGCAAACTCTCTGGCATATCTTCCAACATTATATTCAAGTGAAGACACTTTCTACAAGACCGTAAAGCCAAGCATGCTGTGTGTGAATAGCGGCTTATGGCCTGTAGTCTTCATATGCGGACACTGCTGTTCACTGAGTGAGAAAAGAATAATAAATCACATTTTTGCGCCAAAGATTTAGCGATTGGGTCATCAATAACATATGTTGGTCTGTTTTTTTGTTTTGTTTGGCGCCATGACAATGAGCACGCCAACTTATGGATTTCTCAGAAAAAGCAATATCTCAAGTCTGAAAATGTACAATATCTCCGACCTACTCAATAAAAGACTACAGTTCCTACACCGGTAATCACTGAAAGAGAAGTTGGAACCAATTAGACTTTGTTCCATTTAATATTTGCCCATGTGCCTTTACTAATCGCATTGTGTCTTTAGCCACTTTAGTTACATGCCTCATAGCCTTGCCATTGTTTGACGGGCTTCAACAAACATGACACAGCAAATTGGACTGGCGTGGTGGGATTTAGTCACTGACACATGAGAGTTAACTTTGGGCACTATAAAAAATCTGAGGGACTCCAAATAAAACTGGAAATATTCCATAAAGTCATAAAAACTGCAGAAATACAGCATAGTAGAATGTGAATTTTCATTAATACAATTGGGCTTGCATTGGCAGCTGAACCTTTGAGCAAAATAATTAATCAGCGTCTCAAAATATGACTGGAAATATTCCACAAAGTCATAAAAATCGCAGTGATATAGCATAATTGAATGTGTTATTTTAGTTACACTCTGGGAATCACCACCTTATTGTGGTGGAGGGGTTTGAGTGCCCAAGTGATCCTTTTTTTTTGGAGTGATCCTTGGAGCTATGATGTTGAGCTATCTGGTTCTTGGGACATGGAATGTCATTTCTCTGGTGGGCAAGGAGCCCGAGCTTGTGGAAGAGGCGGAGATATTCCGACTAGATATAGTCAGACTCACCTCAACCCACAGTTTAGGCTCTGGAACCAAATTCCTTGAGAGGGGCTGGATCTTGTTCTTCTCTGGAGTTGCTGCAGGGGAGAGGCGGCGAGCTGGTGTGGGCTTTTTATTAGCTCCCCGGCTTGGTGCCTCTGTGCTGGAGTCATCCCCAGTAAACGAGAGGGTCACTTCCCTACGCCTTAGGGCTGGGGAAAGGGTCCTGACTGTGGTTTGTGCCTATGCGCCGAACGGCAGTTCAGAGTACCCAGCCTTCTTGGAGTCTATCAGAGGGGTGCTGGAGAGCACCCCAGCCAGTGACTCCATAGTTCTACTGGGAGACTTCAACGCCCATGTGGGCAATGACAGTGTGACTTGGAGGGGCGTGGTTGGGAGGAACGGCCTCCCTGACCTGAACCCGTGCGGTGTGTTGTTGCTGGACTTCTGTGCGAACTACAGTTTGTCCATAACGAACACCATGTTCGAACATAAGGATGCCCATAAGTGCACTTGGCACCAGGACACCCTAGGTCGCAGGTCTATGATCGACTTTGTGGTCGTATCATCAGACCTGCGTCCGTATGTTCTGGACACGCGGGTGAAGAGAGGGGCTGAGCTGTCAACTGACCACCACCTGGTGATGAGTTGGATTAGATGGCGGGGAAGGATGCCGGACAGACCTGGCAGACCCAAACGCGTAGTGAGGGTGTGCTGGGAACGTCTGGCAGAATCTCCCGTTCGTCGAGTCTTCAACTCTCATCTCCGGCAGAGCTTCGCCTGCATTTCGAGGGAGGACCGGGATATTGAGTCCGAATGGGCCGTATTCCGTGCCTCTATTGCTGAGGCAGCCAGTTGTGGTTGCGGCCGCAAGGTGGTCGGTGCCAGTCGTGGTGGCAAGCCCCGAACCCGATGGTGGACACCGGGGGTTAGGGCTGCCGTCAAGCTGAAAAAGGAGTCCTATCGAGCATGGATGGCTTGCGGGACTCCCGAAGCAGCTGACAGGTACCGGCAGGCCAAGCGGCACGCGGCTTCGGCGGTGGTCGAGGCAAAAACTCGGGTGTGGGAGGAGTTCGGTGAGGCTATGGAGCACGACTTTCGGTCGGCCTCGAAGAGGTTCTGGCAAACCGTCCGACACCTCAGAAAGGGGAAGCAGCCCCCAGTTCACACTGTTTACAGTGCGGACGGGGGCTTGCTGACCACGACTGTGGATATAGTTGGTCGGTGGAAGGAATACTTCGAGGCCCTTCTCAATCCCACTGACATGCCTTCCATAGAGGAAGCAGAGTCTGAGGATACGTACGTGGACAGTTCTATCACCGTGGCTGAGGTAATTGGGGTAGTCAAATCACTCCCCAGTGGCAAGGCTCCGGGGGTAGACGAGTTCCGCTCAGAATTTCTCAAGGCTCTGGATGTTGGAGGACTGTGTTGGTTGACACGCCTCTACAACATTGCATGGAAGTCAGGAACAGTACCTCTGGACTGGCAGACCGGGGTGGTGGTCCCCATTTTTAAAAAGGGTGACCGGAGGGTGTGTTCCAACTATAGGGGGATCACACTCCTCAGCCTTCCTGGGAAAGTCTACTCCAGGGTGCTGGAGAGAAGGGTACGACCGTTAGTCGAACCTCGGTTAGAGGAGCTGCAATGTGGTTTTCGTCCCGGTCGCGGAACACTGGACCAGCTCTACACCCTTGCAAGGGTACTCGAGGGTATGTGGGAGTTTGCCCAACCAGTCTACATGTGCTTTGTAGACCTGGAAAAGGCATTCGACCGTGTCCCTCGTGGTGTCCTGTGGGGGGTGCTCCGGGAGTACGGGATTGATGGTCCGCTTCTACGTGCCATTCGGTCCTTGTACAATCGAAGCAGGAGCCTGGTTCGCATTGCCAGCAGTAAGTCGAGCTTGTTTCCGGTGAACGTTGGCCTCCGCCAAGGCTGCCCTTTGTCACCGATTCTGTTCATAATCTTCATGGACAGAATTTCTAGGCGCAGTCAAGGTGTTGAGGGAGTCCAGCTTGGTGACCTTAGGATCTCGTCTCTGCTATTTGCAGACGATGTGGTCCTTATGGCCTCATCAGGCTGTGACCTTCAGCGTTTACTGGAGCGGTTTGCAGCTGAGTGTGAAGCTTCTGGGATGAGACTCAGCACCTCCAAATCCGAGGCCATGGTTCTCAGTCGGAAACGGGTGGACTGTACCCTCCGGGTTGGGAGTGAGGTCTTGCCTCAGGTGGAGGAGTTCAAGTATCTCGGGTTCTTGTTCACGAGTGAGGGAAGGTTGGAGCGTGAGATCGACAGACGGATCGGTGCAGCATCTGCAGTAATGCGGTCGCTGTACCGGACCGTCGTGGTGAAGAGAGAGCTGAGCCGGAAGGCAAAGCTCTCTGTTTACCGATCGATCTACGTTCCCACCCTCACCTATGGTCATGAGTTATGGGTCATGACCGAAAGAACGAGATCGCGGATACAAGCGGCGGAAATGAGTTTCCTCCGTAGGGTGGCTGGACTCACCCTAAGAGATAGGGTGAGGAGCTCGGCCATCCGGGAGGAGCTCAGAGTAGAGCCGCTGCTCCTTCACATGGAGAGGAGCCAGTTGAGGTGGCTCGGGCATCTCGTCCGGATGCCTCCCGGGCGCCTCCCTGGTGAGGTGTTTCGGGCACGCCCGGTCGGAAGAAGGCCCCCGGGAAGACCTAGGACACGCTGGAGGGACTATGTCTCACAGCTGGCCTGGGAACGCCTTGGTGTCCTCCCGGTGGAGCTCGAAGAGGTCGCTGGGGACCGGGAATTTGGACTTCCCTACCGAGACTGCTGCCCCCGCGACCCGGATAAGCGGAAGAAAATGAAATGGAATGGAATTTTAATTACTGCGACTTTCATCCTTTTGCGGGCAATTAATCACACTGGCAACTTTGAGCAAGAAACAGTCAAAGCAACTCCTAATAAGACTGGAAATATTCCACAAAGTCATAAAAATCGCAGTAATACAGCAGAATAGAATGCAGCATTTTAATACTGTGACTTCTAATCCTTTGCAGGGAATTAATGAGACTGGCAACCTTGGGCGATCAGAGCGACTCACAATAAGACTGGGAATATTCCACAAAGTCATAAAAATGGAGGAAAACAGCAGAATCAAACCTATCATTTTAATTTATGCAGTAAATAAGAATAACAAATCAGAATAAGAGTAGAAAGAGTCCACCAGTGAGAGATATTGCAGGACTAAAGAAGCACGCTACAAGCGGTGTGTTGTGGATTATCTCTGGCCATTCTTCCATTGTGGTGGAATTTACCTTTTGATCCTGCGTTCCCTGCCCTACGCTTCCTTTTTTCTTCACCTCAAATCAGCCTCCTCCTCTTCCTCCCACCCTGGTCTGGTAAACAAGCTGGAGGGAGGATGGCATTTCAAAGCCTTGCCAAGCCAGCAGCGTCCAGCATGATATGGAATAAGAAGCCGGAGGAGAGTCACAAAGACAGGAAGTAACATTTTATGCAAGTGTGTGTGCATGTTTGCATGCGGGTCCTGCACGTGTTATCACAGTTTAACAGAAAACACAACAGACTCGTATCTGCCAACATGTGCCTACATCTTTGTCTGGGACGCCTGCCCGCCGCACCTTCTACCACCCACCATCCACGGCTCCTGCATCTGCAAACCGGCAGTCCCAAGGGTTTGGTGCATAGAAAAACTGCGTGAAGCGCACTGATGGGCCTGTATTCATTTTTTTCATTATACTATTTAAGCTGTATTGCTCAAGGGCACCTTTGACAGTCAGGTAGCGGACTAGCTGCAATGTATCTTCATCCACAGCTTGACTCAAACCTTAACTTTCCAATTCCCTTCATTATGTTGAAGGGGGCCTATTATACTCATTTTCGGGTCTTTGTATTGAGGGCCTCGTATCGGCCCAAGTCCACAAAACAGTCCCGTGCGAGGTGCCGTTAGCGTATTTTCCTCTTGTAACTTTGGCCTGATGCTTGCCTCGTTAGGAAAGCTACACAAACACAACACTGGAAAAGAGGAAAAACATGATAAAGCCTTTAACAACCAAAAAGTCTAGCAGAGCACAGCGACGCCGGGAAGTAGGCAAATAGGAATAAAAACAAAAACATGGAACTCTCCCAGTGCTGTGTCCGTAGTATGTCTCATCCTCTCTTCTTATTTTTATTATACAGTCGTTCCTCACTATCACTTTTTCTTCCAAAATGAACTAGGAAATGATCACTTAATACAGCCCATTGTTAGCACATATAATATATGTATTATAATATATATTATATATATATATTATATATATA
>QODF01000173.1:1717583-1738804 GCA_024372805.1 Oostethus manadensis
GTAACATTGCTGTGTAATAGAGTCCCAGCATTTAAAACGAGGCATACACAGCGCACCGTGCGTGCACACGAAACACGGTGTTTACGAGACGCACAAACATGCATGAGTGACACACACAGGCGGCAGAAAACACAACGGCTTTCTTCACTCGGAGAAGCGACGGAGGCTTTGGGCATGAAGACGGGAGGGGAACATATCCTCGGGATGAAAAGGCGAACGCAATGTCGTGTTCTTTTTAAACCAAAATACGGCCTAGTGAGGATAATTGCATGCATCTTGTTCCGAACACTTTTGATGCGCCATTTTTCTTCCCCCGCATCTCCGGGTGAAATAACGGCGGCTTGATGGCCGAGAGAAAATGACCAGGTCTTCTGACCAAGAAAAGTGCTGGGTTGCATGAGAACTATTTGACAGGCTGTAATCGGGCTTTAGGAAGGAAAATCATAAAAGGTTTCACACCATCAATAGATTTTCTTTCAGATCTTGTCAAGTAACCTCGTGCTGATTGTCCTTGCGACCTCTCATTGGGGTCATTAACTCTCGGGCATTATGACTAAACAAAGGTAACAGACACAGCGACATGTACAGTATATACTGTATATACTGTATATACAGTATACTACTGTATATACTGTATACTACTGTATATACTGTATATACTGTATATACTGTATATACTGTATATAATGTATATACTGTATAGACTGTATATACTGTATATACTGTATAGACTGTATAGACTGTGTATATACAGTATACTACTGTATATACTGTATATACAGTATACTACTGTATATACTGTATATACTGTGTATAGTAATACTTAATAAGCGAATTAAGCAGAATTCCTTCCCTATAAATGGAATATTCTTGTACTTAAAAGCACAGAACATCTTCTCTATATGGTTTTTAACATTATTAGAGCCCTCTACGCAGGAAATAACACCACGGGTAAAATCACGCATTACCCAATGAAGTAGACATAAGAATAAATAAGCCATTTAAGACACATTTTGTGCCTTGCTATAAATGTGTTCTCTAAGGGGTGTGGCGGGCAGACTGGAAGTATGGGGTTCAAAATTGAGTTATAGCTTGGCGTGGGTTACGTCAAATTGTTGAGCCCGTTTTGAGATCATTCAGACCTGCAACAAAAGCCTCCACTTGCGGTCCGCCTCTTTATTGTGGCTTATTTCCAGTTATTATGTCTACTATATTGGGTAATACGAGTGTAAAGGTGACTATAGGGGTGTTACGTCCTGTCTGAAGGGCTTTACTCATGTTAAAAACGCATTTAGAAGATTGTAAATAGTTTTTCTGTTCTCTAACAATTCCATTTCTAAATAAGCAATCCTATTTTGCAAAAATTCACTTATCAAGGTCAGGTGTGGGACCAATTAGCTAAAGTTTTTTAACATTAAAACTTTAAATGGACATGGAGTGAGTAAACATGTAAACATGTGTTGATCATATTATTATTCCAAAAATGGGATGAAGAATTACAAAGACGGAAATGGTTGGTGAATTTGTCAGATATCTAACCGGGAGGGTTCTATAGTGAAATTATTTTCCCTTAAAAATAATATTAGGCCCCGCTCAATTTTCTCATATTTTTACTACTTTATTCTCCCAACATTCACCAATCAACTATCTTTTCCATTCCACTAAAATGTAGATAGCCGTCTATGTTATTCACTCTCATGCAAATTATCGAGTCACTTCCCACTTACTGCGTATTGTTCTTATTTCTACTATTATGTGAGTCTCTGTATTCATTTGAATGGCAGTCAGAATAATGGAACGTAATGACGGGAGGTTGCAGAAGCTGCACTCTCGGGAGCGCATGCAGTCCTGGCCTGTCAGCCCTGCGCTAAGAAGAAAGAGGAGTGGGCCCAAGTTCCCAAAATGTTTAGTTTAGTTCCCGTCATTTGTCTCGCCACAAGGGACGACTGGCATCGTATTGATGTCGCTTGCCTGAGAGATTTTGCCCGGCTGCATTAAAACACTTTTGAGTGACTGATAAGAGAGAGAGAAATAGAAAGCTCCTACACTTCATAATAATAAGCGATTATGCTGGGAACCATAATTCCTGATTTAGCTTGCTTCCGTGGGGTGTGCAGGTAACTTGCAAGTAAGCACGTTCACCTTCAAAGCAGTAAAGGAAATATAGTCGAGACTGGCTACTGAATCAGCAGCNAGTATACTACTGTATATACTGTATATACAGTATACTACTGTATATACTGTATATACTGTGTATAGTAATACTTAATAAGCGAATTAAGCAGAATTCCTTCCCTATAAATGGAATATTCTTGTACTTAAAAGCACAGAACATCTTCTCTATATGGTTTTTAACATTATTAGAGCCCTCTACGCAGGAAATAACACCACGGGTAAAATCACGCATTACCCAATGAAGTAGACATAAGAATAAATAAGCCATTTAAGACACATTTTGTGCCTTGCTATAAATGTGTTCTCTAAGGGGTGTGGCGGGCAGACTGGAAGTATGGGGTTCAAAATTGAGTTATAGCTTGGCGTGGGTTACGTCAAATTGTTGAGCCCGTTTTGAGATCATTCAGACCTGCAACAAAAGCCTCCACTTGCGGTCCGCCTCTTTATTGTGGCTTATTTCCAGTTATTATGTCTACTATATTGGGTAATACGAGTGTAAAGGTGACTATAGGGGTGTTACGTCCTGTCTGAAGGGCTTTACTCATGTTAAAAACGCATTTAGAAGATTGTAAATAGTTTTTCTGTTCTCTAACAATTCCATTTCTAAATAAGCAATCCTATTTTGCAAAAATTCACTTATCAAGGTCAGGTGTGGGACCAATTAGCTAAAGTTTTTTAACATTAGAACTTTAAATGGACATGGAGTGAGTAAACATGTAAACATGTGTTGATCATATTTTTATTCCAAAAATGGGATGAAGAATTACAAAGACGGAAATGGTTGGTGAATTTGTCAGATATCTAACCGGGAGGGTTCTATAGTGAAATTATTTTCCCTTAAAAATAATATTAGGCCCCGCTCAATTTTCTCATATTTTTACTACTTTATTCTCCCAACATTCACCAATCAACTATCTTTTCCATTCCACTAAAATGTAGATAGCCGTCTATGTTATTCACTCTCATGCAAATTATCGAGTCACTTCCCACTTACTGCGTATTGTTCTTATTTCTACTATTATGTGAGTCTCTGTATTCATTTGAATGGCAGTCAGAATAATGGAACGTAATGACGGGAGGTTGCAGAAGCTGCACTCTCGGGAGCGCATGCAGTCCTGGCCTGTCAGCCCTGCGCTAAGAAGAAAGAGGAGTGGGCCCAAGTTCCCAAAATGTTTAGTTTAGTTCCCGTCGTTTGTCTCGCCACAAGGGACGACTGGCATCGTATTGATGTCGCTTGCCTGAGAGATTTTGCCCGGCTGCATTAAAACACTTTTGAGTGACTGATAAGAGAGAGAGAAATAGAAAGCTCCTACACTTCATAATAATAAGCGATTATGCAGGGAACCATAATTCCTGATTTAGCTTGCTTCCGTGGGGTGTGCAGGTAACTTGCAAGTAAGCACGTTCACCTTCAAAGCAGTAAAGGAAATATAGTCGAGACTGGCTACTGAATCAGCAGCATAAGTGTATGGGGGGGGAGTTTCCCTCTCAATCCGTGTGGAAGTGGTAAAATGTTGTCTTCTATGTTCAGACTAAGTAAACTGGAGAGGGTAACGAGTTAGCTTGCTATGCTAGCAGCGGTTGTCTGTTATGTCCCCGCAGTGATCCGGTAACCTGCTCAATGTGATGTAAACAAAGAACCATAGGAGTACAAAAGTGACCACAGGGGTGTTATTTCATGTCTACAGGGCTCAGATAAGGGTAAAACCGTATGTAGAAAGTCCTGAACAGGGTTTCTGTTCAATAACCATGAAAATATTCAGTTTATTAATATTGAATCCTACTTTGTGGAACTTCACTCATCGTGGTCATGTTTCAGTTTATTTGTATAACGGCAAATCACAGCAGCAGTTATCGCGTGGCACTTTGCACATGACTATTATTACATTATATTACGTGCATTACATTATATAATTCTTGCATTATTTACTCAATTAGTTACATGTCTTGTGTTATTTACGCAATGATATGAAATACACAACTTTTTCAATTTACCAGACACATTAGGTGAATTTGCAAAAAGTATGAGTACTGAATCGGTATGGTCGATCCCGGCCGGAATTTTACCCAGTATTGAATGGGAAACAAAATGGAAGACCAAAGACGCCGTCCAACACCAATGAAGGGTGCACGACCAACACGACTAAACACCCGCGGATTCAAGGTGCCGTTCTCCCTGGTCAATCCCCAGTGAGTAAAACAATAAATAAGGGCAGCAAAGAAACTATACTAGGGCTAATACGGTGGGTCAGCCCAAATATCGAGCCTGTGTACTTTTTCATAGACAAAACCTTCGTTTTTGTTTGTTAGATATTCTGCACCTAAATTAGATTTTTTAACAATGGGAATTCACAGGAAAGCACCTAAAAAGTCCTCGTATTGGCCCATGTTCACAAAACAGTCCCGTGCGAGGTGCCGTGAGCGTATTTTCAACTCCAGCCACTTTTGCCTGATGCTTGCCTCTTTAGGAAAGCTCAACAAAACACAACATTGTAACATTTATGTTTAGAAACGAGGAAAAACATGATAAAGCCTTTAACAACCAAAAAGTCTAGCATAGCACAGCGACCCCGGGAAGTAGGCAGACTGTCACAAACAGAAAGTAAAAAACAAACAAAGCACCTAAAAAGTCCTTATTATTTAAAAAAACACAGAAAAGTTCGGACATTTCATCCAGAAAGAGCCCCGGTTAGTGCCCCTGTGTAAACCATGTAAACGGAAAACACAAAAGCATCAGGATCGGAATCTCTATGAACCGGAATGGTAACAAGGAATCTGAATCGGAACCAGAATTGTTCAGCTTCAAACAAATCCCAACCCTGACTGAAAGGTTTTAGCATTTTAACAGTAAGTTTGTGTTTCCATTACCAAAAATCCCCCCTCCTCTCCATCTGGCATGCATGGCACTCAGGAGGAGGCACTTGGAATCGTGCATGCATTGCAGACTTTCAAAAGAAAGTGTTGTGATGTACAGTACATACGTGTTAACTGGAACCCTACTTTTGGCCCACCATGTACTGTATATATATATATTTAAATTAAAATAGCATGAAATTATATGAATGAGTTATAACAAATGATTGACTTGAATCCGGTCGCAGCAGCTTGAGTTTCTTTCTGCTGGCATTCTCTTAAACATGGTAAGCGAGGTGCAAACCAAAAGTAACCGTTGGTATTTCCGCCCATGTGTGCTTCGTCCTGTGAGCTTCCATCTCAAAAACGTTATCGGCGAGAGACCGGGCGATGGACGTGACCTCGCCCTGCCCTTTTTTGTTGCCACAGATGCGGTCGCAAGCTTGAAAGCCGAGCAGGCGATGCGTCCCGTGACAAACATCTGGAATGGGAATGAAGAGTAATGTGTTTGTGCTCTGAAGCAAAGCATCAACAATCTGTTTACTGCAAACATGAACCGTGCCAAAACAACATCGGCAAACTCAAGCGCCCTCTCTGTGCAACAACGCGGTGTCGGAACTTTTTCTGAAAAATGAAAGGATGCAAGGCGCTTTTATGCTTTGTAAAGCAAAACTTGTAGGTATGCCAATAAATTCTACATATTTCAAGGAAAACGTGCATCTCAGCTTTGTGAGGAAGGTGGGCAAGCAAATTAGTACACACTTTTTTCCTCTATTTTTTTCCGCTGTTGCTATTGTTTTTAATTCAACTTTAACCTTCTTCTTAAATAATTTTTGGAAATGTTCTCGTAATCTTATGTCTTTCCTCTCGTGACCGTTTTTTTCTAAAATGACAACTTTATTTTGCTAAGTTTTGTCTGTTATTTATCACTATGCTACAAAATTGACATTACTTTTTATTACAAATATATATATAAATATATATGTTACAAATTTATTCCGTTTCTTTATTTTTTGTGGAATCACAGCTGTTGTTTTTATTTTTTTGTTTTTATATTATTATTATATTTTGACTTTTTTTTGACATGACTTTTTACACAACCTAATTTTTCATCAACTTCACTCGTCCTTTTAATTTGAATCATAATCGTTCATCGCAGTTAATGGCTCCGCAGTAAGTGAATTTTCACAAAGCAGGGTTGGAATCTCCATTGGGAATCTCTGTGTGGAGTTTGCATGTTCTCCCCGTGTGTGTGTGGGGGGGGGGTTTCTCCGGGTACTCCGCTTTCCTCCCACATTCCAAAAACATGCATGTTAGCTTCATTGGCGACTCTAAATCGTCCATTAGAGTACAAAGCCCAGAAAACCTGTTTATGACTTTCTACGTACAGGTTTTACCCTGTAGTCACTTTTCCACTTCTATTATTCTTTGTTTACATTACGCAGGCTAAGGGATCACTAGAAGGCCCTAGGACACGCTCGCAGCTAGCATAGGAAGCTACCCATCCAATTGACTTGTTCTAAACCTAAAGTGTTTCAAATGGAGTGGGGAAAAAGGAAAAAGAAGACAAAAATACCACTTCCACACGGAACGAGAGGAGAACCTTATTTCCATGTGATCTCAGCCATGGCGTGTCGGCTCGGCTCTGCTGGCTCATGACACATCTAACGTCATGTGTCATAAGAATACTGATACTACTTGGAACTTGTTTTTCAATCATTTTATCATCAGTAAAACAAAACACCGCTTCACAATCCATACTGTTGGCAACATCTCATCAAGCGTCACTCAAGCAACAAGGTCCGGACACCTCAAGAAGTGGGATGGGACAGTTTTCATTCAAATGAAGCGACTCCGGGTCCATACATTGAAAACGGGGGTGCGTATGGGCATGAGGGGGTCGGTCCAGAATAACAAGTGGGAGTGTGTGTGTCGCTGTCTGCGCATGCCGAGATGTGATAGCGCACTAACAAATAACCTCCGAGAGAAGACATATCATACTGTGTCCCTGTGAAGACACAGTGATACACATCTTCAGGGCCACGGTGTAATTTATGTCATGGTCCCGGTACGGGAGAGGGGAAGAAATATGAGCCGCCACGCCGTCTACACGTGGGGCCAAGGCAGGACTCGATGGATGGCTGTCCCAATACTTTTGGCTGCTCACTGCTGTTATGATTCACGCGCAAAGATTACTTAGCATATAAAAAGGTCAAACAACGCCCCATTCACCTATAACGGCACAAACCTGAAACAAAACCTCCCCCTCTTACGAAGCGTGAATGGAAGCTAGCGGGGTTAGCTTGGTTTAGCACAGCATGCTAGCGTGGCCATGTGCATGCCACTCGCGTTGCGTTTTACCACCTATTAATGTGAGCGGACGCTTTACGGTGCCCCCTGACGTCGTGCAAGTTCTGAGTGAAATAAGGACAAAATTCCAGCAGAGGCGAGTATGCTAACTTTTCTGTTTTGTAACTTAACCCATCCATTTTCTATGCCGCTTATCCTCATTAGGGTCGCAGGTATGCTGGAGCCTATCCCAGCTCACTTTGGGCGGGAGGCGGGGTACACCCAGCCTGGACTGGTCGCCAGCCAATCGCAGGGCACATATAGACAAACATTCCCACTCTAATGGACAATTTAGAGCGGCCAATGAAGCTAACATGCATGTTTTTGGAATGTGGGAGGGAAGCGGAGTACCCGGAGAAAACCCACACACGCACGGGGAGAACATGCAAACTCCACACAGAGATGCCCAACGGAGATTTGAACCCNTGTTTTGTAACTTGACATGTTAATACATAAAATGTTCCAAATCTACAGTTAAGAGCTTTAAAAATATAAAACATAGAATGTCAAATATCCATCCCATCGCAAAAAAAGATGTCTTTTTTATTGTCTGAGTCAAAACAAGAAATACTTTCGACATGATATTCCTTGACTAGCAAGCTTGGGTACATGATGTGCTGTAAAAATGCCCCTTTCATATCATTACCATCTTTATTTTATAAAGTATATGCATAATGTGTATTTACGTCAAACATTAACCGTAGAATCACCGCATTGTTTTGTTTGTTAATTGCATCCAATGGAATCGGCCACCGCGAAGAGCTTGACATCCCTCTAATGAGCTCATGTTCCGAAAACCTGACTTGGATCAAGGCAGGCGGCCCCCCCAAAAAACGGATCCGCATCTCATCACTGCTGCATCAAGAAGGTGTGTGATGTTCAGCAGACACCGCGGTCTCGACTCCTCGCAATGCAACTCACAGACAGCACAAAAAGAAAAAACTACGCAAGCTCATCCGCACACACACCGGAGAGGGCTTTGAACCGAGCATCAATCAGGAGGAGGAGGAGGAGGAGATGACGAGAACGGAAAGTAAAAAGGAAAGCGCACATGAATATGCGCACGCACATTCCTTCAAGCGGGAGTGTGTTTATGGCCGAGGGCCCGGTGCTGGAGAACTGAAGCGGACTGCAGTCACAACAATGACTCATCCAGGCCGCTCGTCCCATCTCCCCTGCACACGTGGGCTTTTCTGCTGTTGTATTATACATAATATGCACGCTCAGGTCTCCGAATTGGCTACACCTGCATAGACCCTATAGAAGAGTGAGGTGGAAAACCAAACAAAAGCCCCCCAGCACTATAGAAACCAGACTTTTTGATGGTGCTGTTCAAAAGGAAAGCGTTATGGTCTAAGATGCCAGTTGCAAAAACCTTCAGAGGTGCGGCACTCATGCAATATGTATAGCTTCTCTTGTTTGTGTGTGCATGACGGGTGCGTCCACCAGGGTTTTACATGGACGGATGAGGAACAAAGAGGGATGATTTGGACCTTGTAAGGACAAGACAAACTTCAATGGGCCTTCGATTGTGTTGTTGTTGTTCCCTGGCACTCCATCCATCCATTTTCCTCCGCTTATCCGGGTCAGGGTCGCGGGGGCAGCAGCTTCAGTAGGGAAGTCCAGACTTCCCGGTCCCCGGCGACCTCTTCCAGCTCCACCGGGAGGACACCAAGACGCCTTGCTGTCCCAGGCCAGCTGTGAGACATAGTCCCTCCAGCGTGTCCTAGGTCTTCCCAGGGGCCTTCTCCCGACCGGGCATGCCCGAAACACCTCACCACTGGCACTACCTTTTCTCATCTTAATATATACAACTGCGCCGGTGCGGCTGGGCACCCCTCACAGACTCACGCTTACACTTCTGCAAACCTCATTAATTAAACAGGGAAGGAGAACGGCACAGAAATCATGAATATTTAGCGGCAAAACACTTCAGAGTTTACAAACACGTCTGGTGGATGTACTTGATGCCGTGTTACAAATCAAATACCCCTAACGGTGTTTGCAGTACGTACTGTACATGAGATAGTTGATGTACTCACGAGCGTGCCGGTGCCGTACAGCGAGACGAGAATTTCATCATCGAAAAATAAATTCATCACACGATAAATGAAAACTCGTTTTGCAATTTTTTTCCCTCTCTCGCCTCCAAACAGCAAACACATATTTTGCTGAACGATAATTCTAATGTACGCATTATTAGGAGACCATTTTTGTCATGAAGGTAATGGTTATATGCGGCATAATAATGCCAGTACACCGTATCAAAAGCAAAAAACAGAAAACTGTATTTGTCAATAGGTAACGCAATGCAAGGTAAAACCTTATAAGTTAGGAGGGAAAACCATTGAAAAACCCAGTCCAACCAAACTACAGAGTCTATTACTACTTTTACTGTACATCATTTTGTATCTTTGTATTTTCCTACCCTATTTTTAACCTTCTAAAAATGATTTTTATCATTACTGGAGCCCTCTAAACTCGGAATAACACCTCTATAGTCACATTTACACTTGTATTACCCAATAAAACAGACCTCCTTCCTGAGTCACCACCTTATCGTGGTGGAGGAGTTTGCCTGTCCCAATGATCCCAGGAGTCGGGGGCTGTCATGCCCCTGGTAGGGTCACCCATGACAAACAGGTCCTAGGGGAGGGACCAGACAAAGAGTGGCTCAATAGACCCCAATGATGCACAACAAAGGACTTTGTTTTCCCTCGCCCGGACGCGGGTCACCGGGGCCCCTCTCTGGAACCAGGCCTGGAGTTGGGGCACGATGGCGAGCATCTGGTGGCCGGGCCTGCACCCATTGGGCCCAGTCGGGCACAGCCCGAAAAGGTAACGTGGGTCCCTCTTCCCATGAGCTCACCACTCGTAGGAGGGCCCAAAGGGGCAGGGTGCAAAGAGAGCTGGGTGGCGGCCGGAGGCAGAGGCCTTGGCGGTCCGATCCTCAGCTATAGAAGCTAGTGGTTGGTAGATGGAATGTCACCTCTCTGGCGGGGAAGGAGCCTGAGCTGGTGCGTGAGGTGGATAAATTCCAGCTAGATATAGTGGGACTCGCCTCAAGGCACAGCAAGGGCTCTGGAACCAGTCCTCTCGAGAGGGGTTGGACTTCATTCCACTCTGGTACTGCCGGCAATGAGAGGCGACAGGCAGGGGTGGCAATTCTTATTGTCCCCCGGCTCCAAGGCTGCACATTGGAGTTTAACCCAGCAAACGAGAAGGGTAGTTTTCCTACGCCTTGGGGTGGGGGGACGGGTCCTGACTGTTGTCTGTGCTTATGCTCCAAGCAGCAGTTCAGAATACCCGCCCTTTTTGGACTCCGGAATGCCAAGCGGCCTGCAGCTCTGGCGGTGGCTAAGGCAAAAACCTGGACATGGGAGAAGTTCGGAGAGGCCATGGAAAACGACTTCCAGATGGCTCCAAAGAGATTCTGGACCACCATGCGCTGTCTCAGGAGGGGGAAGCAGTGCACAGTCAACACCATGTATGGTGGGGATGGTGTGCTGCTGAACTCGACTCGAGAAGTTGTGTACCGGTGGAGGGAATACTTTGAAGACCTCCTCAATCCCACCGACACGCCTTCCAACATGGAAGCAGTGCCTGGGGACTCGGAGGCAGGTTTGTCTATTTCTGGGGCTGAGGTCACCGAGGTGGTCAAAAAGCTCCTTTGTGGCAAGGCCCCGGGGGTGGATGAGATCCGGCCGGTGATCCTTAAGGCCCTGGATGCTGTGGCCGTGTCTTGGTTGACACAACTCTGCAGCATCGTGTGGACATGGGGGTCGGTGCCCCTGGACTGGCAGACTGGGGTGTTGGTCCCGCTTTTCAAGAAGGGAAGGTGTGTTCTAACTATCGTGGGTTCACACTCCTCAGCCTTCCCGGTAAGGTCTATTCAGGGGTTCTGGAGAGGAGAATCCGCCAGATAGTCGAATCTCGGATTCAGGAGGAGCAGTGTGTTTTTTGTCCTGGTCGTGGAACTGTGGACCAAGTCTATACTCTCGGCAGGGTCCCTGAGGGTGCATGGGAGTTTGCCCAACCAGTCTACATGTGCTTTGTGGAGTTTGAGAAGGCATTCGACCGTGTTCCTCGGGGAATACTGTGGGGAGTGCTCCGGGAATATGGGGCAATGGACCACTTAATCCAGGCGGTTTGTTCCCTGTATGACCTGTGTTAGAGTTTAGTTCGCATTGCCGGCAACTAGTCGGACCCGTTTCCAGTGAGGGCTGGACTCCGCCAAGGCTGCCCTTTGTCACCGATTCTGTTCACTACTCTTATGGACAGAATTTTTTTTGCGCAGCCAGGGCGTTGAGGGGTTTCGGTTTGGTGGCCGCAGGATTCGATCTCTGCTTTTTGCAGATGATGTGGTCCTGTTGGCTTCATGGAGCAGTGACCTTCAACTCTCATTGGATCGGTTTGCAGCTGAGTGTGAAGCGGCTGGAATGAGAATCAGCACCTCCAAGTCTGAGTCCATGGTTCTCGCCCGGGAAAGGGTGGAGTGCCATCTCCGGGTCGGGGATGAGGTCCTGCCTCAAGTGGAGGAGTTTAAGTACCTCGAGGATAGAACGTGAGATGGACAGGCGGATTGGTGCGGCGTCTGCAGTGATGCGTACTCTGCACCGATCTGTCGTGGTGAAAAGAGAGCTGAGCCAAAAGGCAAAGCTCTCGATTTACCAGTCGATCTACGTTCCTACCCTCACCTATGCTCATGAGCTTTGGGTAGTGACCGAAAGGACAAGATGGCGGGTACAAGCGGCCGAAATGAGTTTTCTCCGCAGGGTGGCTGGGCTCTCCCTTAGAGATAGGATGAGAAGAACTGTCATCCGGGAGAGACTCGGAGTAGAACTGCTGCTCCTCCGCATTGAGAGGAGTCAGATGAGATGGCTCGGCCATCTGGTTAGGATGCCTCCCGAACGCCTTCCTGGGGAGGTGCTCAGGGCACGTCCAACCGGTAGGAGGCCTCGGGGAAGACCCAGGACACGTTGGAGAGACTAAGTCTCTCAGCTGGCCTGGGAACGCCACGGCATCCGCTAAGAAGAGCTAGACAAAGTGGCTGGGGAGAGGGACCTCTGGGCTTCCCTGCTTAGGTTGCTGCCCCCGTGACCCGACCTCGGATAAGCGAAAGAAAATGGATGGATGGATGGACAATACGAGACAATAAGACATTTAAGACATACATAAGACTCATGCCCGTGTGTGTTGTTTGGGCTCCAAGGAGAAAAGAGTAGGAGGTGGACCGGAAGTGACGTCAGGGGTTCAGAGTAGAGTTTTAGCTTTCTGTGGGTGGCGTGGGTCTTCATGGGTCTTCATCAGGGCTGTTGTTTCGCCGATTAAGTCTGGTGCTTGTGTGTCTCCCATTTCTGACCAGTGTAGAATACTACATATTATTCACATCATCTTTGAAAGCCTGATGTCTGTAATTTTGTTCATTTTTGTGCTTGGAAATGCTCAATTTAGGCAAAAAAAGTACTTTTTCCATAAAAATGCATTTTGGTTTTTACTAATAATAGGTTGTATTCAACCATAAAACACCGTGGCTTTTTTTAATGCCCAGCAATGACTAAACAGCAGGTGTTGTCTTTGCTTTTTGCAATTTGCTGACAAACAAAGACCCGTGCGAAAACATACACCGAGGCATCGAGAGCTTGGAGCCGACTGTCTTGTGATGAAATAGAATGAAAACTGGGAAAGTGGTTGAAGCGGGATGTGCAAAAAGAACTCTGCGGTTCTGATCGGAATACAGACGGGCGAACGGGGAATAAAAGAAAGACGAAAGCAGATGGAGGCTTGTCAGGTCAGGATTTAAAACAACTCTGCTCACACACACGGCATATGGAATGAGGAGGAGGCAGCCTGGAGGGAGGGCATTGGGTTTTGGACCACAAAGAAAAATCCAAAATTAAAGAAAGTTTGTCCCAGCAGTGCCCGGGGCTTTCTAATGTTCCCGTGACAGCGTGACAACTTTTCTATGGAACAAGTAGCTAAAAAAAAGTCATACTGCATTATTTTTTGGTGAGTAAAGTGCAATAAACAACCCAATTAAGACAATGGAATAAGAATAAATCCATACACAATACGTAACGGTTCCATTCCAATGAGTAGTGCAAAATTACATGACAATAAATAATAATCCATAAATAGGTCAAAAGTCCAGTTCTGTGTGTGTTTTTATCGATCCCGCATGGCAGGGTGGCTGGGGGGAAATGCTGCTCAGTCTTTCAGTGGAGCACGACAGTGACAGTAACCTGCCAGAGACACGAGTTTACTGTAACTGCCATTTGCGATGGATGACAAATGATTCGAAGTGCTTTGTTGTGCTTGAGTTCAGGCGGCGCACGACCCGGACCTACCTGGAGACAAATGGAGGCCCGGTGCTTGCGTCACCGTAACACTAACTCCCTTTCCACAATACTCACTACTCACAAACGATTTGAACCGCCAACCAAGTGCTCAACAAAAGCAAAAAGCTCAACTCATTCAGGACATCAAGCTCTCCCGGTAGTGTCACTACACTGGTTGCACGTTAACACATACCTTGCTGGCAAAAATGCTAACATTTTTGTAGGTGTAAACATACGTGTGAGCCCGACCTGCATAGTCATGTAGCATTCTCATGCTAGTTGCTAGCGTGTTAACATTCCTAGGATGTTAAAGTTACCATGTTAGCATTTTCCTACAAATGAACATACATAGAAACCTAGCACCATCATGCTAGGTGTTAGCATGCTAACAGTTAGAATGAATAACAAACAGCTAGCATGCTAACACTGGTAGCATGCTAATGTTGGCATGTTAGCATTTTAGCCATTTTCATGGGTGCAAACGCATATACACTTAGGGCTATCATTGCTAGTGTGTTAATATTAGCCTGTTAGCATGTTTGACATTTTCATAGGAATTAATGTATATGGACATCATGGTAGTTGCTAACATGCCAATAGTCAGCATTGCGGGCGATACATCCAATATCAAACAGCTAGCATGTTAACATAGCTAGCGTAGTATGTTAGCATTGCTAAAATACTACTGTTATCCTGTTAATATTTTAGCCATTTTCATAGGTATAAACTTATATAGACACATGCTAGCTATAATCGCCCCAATGTTACATAACAGTAGCGGTTAGACATATTTTAGAACTAAAAGAACATAGACATGTAGCGCTATCATGCTAGGTGTTAGCATGCTAAGAGTTAACAATCCTGGTGATACATCAGACAGTAACAGCTAACATGTTAGCACTACTGGCATGCTAATGTATGTTAGCATTTTTGACATTTTCATAGGAATTAAGATATATGATATCATGCTAGTTGCTAACATTCCAATAGTTAGCATTGTGGGCAATATATCAGACAGCTATAGGTGTTAGCATGCTAAGAGTTAACAATCCTAGTGATACATCGGATAGTAACAGCTAGTATGTTAGCACTAATAGCATGCTAATGTATGTTAGCCATTTTCATAGGAATAAGCAAGCGCTACATCATGCTAGGTGTTAGCATTGCTAGCGGTATGTTGGATCTTACACTAGCGCCTGACTTGGAAAAACTGCCCCTGGAAGGTGACTGGAGGCAAATTAAGCAAAGTTGCAGGGATAATTTTACTTCCATAAAAGTAAAATGAAGCCCCAAAAGTCATCTTGACATGAGTAATGGCCTGCCATGCGCTCCCAGACAGTGATGAAAGGGAAAGCAAATGTAATTTAGTTGTTGAAGGGACATGTTGGGCTAACACTCTGCAGCTTTCGTCTCGCCGATACAGAAAAAGCCTTCATCTGTATCGGGGGAATGATTGACAGCTGGCGTGGCACCATATGGGCTCAGGCGGCCACAACCGGCACTGAAATAACAGAGCAGGTGCTTCGATCAAAGCAGACTTCCTATTTTCATCACCCGCTTCGGAGGACATCTGCATAGCTGCTTTGCTCAAGGGAGCGCTGACGCAGCAACGCAAGTAGAACACACACACACACACACACACACACAACACATAAAAGAGTGAAAGCACACAATTACTCTCGCAGAGGCAACGTGCACAGAGGAGGTTTTTCGGAAGTTACATTTGGAGTAGGAGGAAGTGTAAGGAAGCCTGGTGGGAAATTCCTTCACCCCCCCGTTCCCAAAGCCTGGGAATGTCTTCAAAGCTAAAGACCAGACAACGTGTCAAATTTCATTTAGAAACAGTCCGGCACATGAAAGTCCCCTTTTTAATGGGCATTCTGGAAGTTCTATCAGGCCGAAATGTGATTTGGCCAGCAGCGCCACATCACATACAGGGAAACATCGCTTAGCGTGGAAAATAGATGCCAAAATGTCGTACACTTTCCGATTAGGGGACAGATATTCATGTTGTCATGCACCGCGCGAGTGCAACGTATTTCAGCCCAGCCTCATATCGCTAAACACAATTAGTAGTAGTTCATTCCGGAAATTTGAACCCGCAACAATAACAGAAAAAGCTAAGTCCATTTAATTAGCAATCCCTGGACCGTTTGAGAACCCCTGGTTTAAAACTTTTCCAAACATTACACATTTGGTGGTTTTGGTTCAAAACTGAAGTTGAACAAAAAAACCTAGAAAAAGAATATGAATCTGCAATAAGATAGCAGTTGTCCTCTCGGGAACCTCAAAGGGTAGGAAATAAACGGACCCGAAAATCGAAAGAATCCACCCTCTAAAGGCAAATAGGTAAGTGTTAATGCTATTGCCTTAGAATATTAATCAATTTAATGCACATGCTAAACTCTCACCATCCAAATGAAAATACTGTACATCAAATTGTTGCCCGTTCAGAAGAAACAAAACGAACATCTTTGATTACCCGCTTTAAAAAAAAAGGCATGCAGGAGCAGAAAAAAACGCTGCTTCAGGCATTTTCTTTTCAAGTCAGGACCCCATGAAAGTCCCAAAGAAGCGTGTTCACTCTAAAATATTTCATTGGACTGGAAAAAAAACCCACCAGCAGAAATAAACATCAGGCTGTGAAGAGAATTTTTAAAGTAAGGCAAAGAAGAACAACGTTGTTGTATTCTAAACAACTGCTTTATAAAACCAAAATGAGTTTTTCATACCTGTTGTATTTTTACGATTAATCGTTTTTTACCTAATGTGTTTTAGAAAGCAAGATAGAATATTGGAAAATATGTAAAAATATTGACTTTTTAGGCTAACCCTAGTGTGTATATAGTGTTTTTATGTGTTATCTTTTACCCTACACCACTTTTCTGCATTTGCATTGTGCAGACAAATTCTCAACAACAAATTGTCTTTGCGACATGATATAGGAAAACATGTTTTACATGTATACACATTTATGATCTTTGCATTTCTCTATCCATCAAAGGATACTATCAAGCACATTACATTTAATACTCTTTATCAGATAACATGCTTTTCAAGCCTAAAATTCAAGCAATTTTTTCCCCTCTAAGAATTTGAAGCACACCTGGGGACACCCCGTCTTGCTAAATGATGAACATAACATAGTCCTCAACTTTTGCGATGATTTCCTGTTACAACCCTTGGAGAACACAAAGAACAGTGAAACTCAGCTCCACGTGTTGCCATATTGATGAAGACTAATCCTATAACATTTTTACAATTCAGGATTTGGCCAATTTAGCCAATTTGCTTTGTTGGGTGAATAATTTTGAGTGTGTGCAGACCCCACTGAGTTTTGAACTCCACATCTTCACTCTATAACAGTTTTTCATTCCTGTCAGAACCCCTCTGACAGACTCCAAGAAGGCTGGGTACTCTGAACTGCCGTTCGGCACATACGCACAAGCCACAGTCAGGACCCTTTTCCCAGCCCTAAGGCGTAGGGAAATAACCCTCTCGTTCACCGGGGATGAGTCCAGCACAGAGGGCACCAAGCCGGGGGGCTAACAATAAGCCCACACCAGCTCGCCGCCTCTCCCCTGCAGAAACTCCAGAGTAGAACAAGGTCCAGCCCCTCGTAAGGAATTTGGTTCCAGAGCCCAACTGTGGGTTGAGGTAAGTCCGACTATACCTAGTCGGAATGTCTCCGCCTCTTCCACAAGCTCGGGCTCCTTCCCCACCAGAGAAGTGACATTCCATGTCCTAAGAACCAGATTTGGCCAGGTCGCCCAGACACCCGCCCTCGACCACTGCCCAAATCACATGGCACCGGACCCTTATGCTGTTAGGGTTAGTAACAGCTGTTAGTAATTAGACGCTGTTCGGTGGTTGAATATGGCTTATCAATAATTAAAAAATATGCATATATTTTGCCAAGGTTAATAATTTTCAAGCACAACAATAGCTAAATGAAGTAAAATACAAATATAAGGCATTCAGAAGATGCATTCAAAGATGTTGTGATCCTATGTAGTATTCTACACTGGTCACTAGGTGTCAGCAATGTTACACTGATGAGACAATAGCGACCTCAGGAAGTACTGTACAGAAACAGGGAAAAAAAGGAACAACAAGAAGCTACCTATGTCTGTATGTGTACGAATGCACCTGAATGTCTCACGGCGCAGAAATGAGAGGGTGTTGTTCACGCTAAACTTTCAAAAAACATCAAAGGGACCCCAAAGAATAAACAGCAAAACAAAAAAGGTAAATGTTAATATTATTGCCTTTGAATACAAATCAATTTAATGCATATATTAAACGCTCACCAATGTGCCAAATTCAATTGTATTACACATTTATTATAAATTGCAAAATGCAGAAAAGCGAGAGTACCACGTCTCTATTTTCATGTATCCAAATAAAACCCCAAATACACCAAACTGGCGCAGGTTAAGAAGAAACAAAAACAACATCTTTAAAAAGTCGCTTAGATAAAAAGCACCGCATGACTCGTATTTCTTTCAGGTGCAGAAGAAAATACAATTTGGAGACAAAAAATGTATTTTATAGGGCCCTGTACTGTATATGCTCAGGGGTCTCAAACTCAACTTACCTTGGGGCTGCTGGAGGCCGTCTGGCTGAGGCTGAGGGTCCAATCTTCTCAAACGTCCTTTTTTTAAACACAAAATAGGACAAACAAGGACGCTGGTGCAAAGAAATTAGTGGAAAACTAGTAATAATGATCGATTTTTCACGCATTGAAAAATGTTTCTCTGCTTGCATCAAGCCCGGTCGATGTCACACCCCTGAGAGCCATATACCCCACCGTGATTGGTAGGTTCGTCAGCTCCGCACACAACACTGTAAAAAGTGCCATTCATATAAAACCCGAGGGATGCACTAACATTAAACTTTCATATTAAGGTGGGGGCCGCAGAATATCATCATGGCCCATGGGCCGCAAGTTTAAGACCCCTTTTATGTGCCTTCTTCAGTGTGAACTGTGTTAAAATGCCAGGGAAAAGTGTGCAAAAATGACAAATACGGAGGAGAAAATGCATTGCTCTTTGTTTGTGTGCGAGACAACAGCACACATTAAAAGTATATTTTAGAAGCTTTTGGTGAAATCCGTCAGCCCAGCAAGACTCGGGTTACATCACATAAGGTCGACTTTTGGCCCCATGACAAAAACACCAGCTAGAACTTTCTTGGTGTGAACACACACTGACATAAAACACTCCTACCATGACTTTTCCCATGACAGCCAGAGCAGCCAACCACCACACTTAAATTAGAGCCTCCATTATAACATTCATCTTAAAACTGGGTCTTAATTAGCAAAACCACACTGCGATGAATGTCCTCAGGACCCCTGTTTGGTCTGCACAAAGAGCTCTACACACACGCACACACGTACCGTAGAAGCGCCCGATGCGTTGGTTCCTGTCCGCTAAAAAGAGCATGCCTATGAAATATGCATGAAAAACGAAAAAGCTCCCCCCTTTGGCACACAAATGTCCTGCCGCCCTCACATAAAACATTGATGGCATTTCAACCACTGGAGAGCAACGTCAAGCTAAACCAGTGGAGGGTGAGCAGGTCCGTGTCTTTTCCCGGACCTCCATAAAGGCCTCGCCTGGGCCGACACAGACGGTTATGCGGGTTCATGTCAACATTGGTGCACACGCCGCGAGGTCACGTGCGCCATTACGGCCGTTCCTGCTATGGAAGTATTACTTGAAGACACATTTCCCCTATTAGGAAACCAGTATGTCTCAGGTCCCCGAAGGCGAGCACATAACAGCTTCAGACAGTTTACCTCTAAGGCTCACTGCATTACGGTCACGTAGCTTTTGCGGTTGACACAAGTTGGCAAAACACGTTTTAAATAAGACATGTGTTAAAAAAAATCTGTATTTATTGTATTCAGTAATCCCTTGCATTTCAGGCTTCAATTTAAAAAAATATATATCAATAAATGATGCTGTTTCATGGTTAAATATGGCCTATCAGTCAAAAGGGTATGCATATTTAAGCAGATGGTGCGTATTTTTTGCCTAGATTACAAATTTTCAACCATAATTTTAATTAATTAACCATTTAATTTGAATTGTATTTTATGTTTTTAAATTTGTTTTATTGTATTTGTCACTATGTAAGGCGACCTTGAGTGCCTTGAAAGGCGCCTAACAAATAAAATGTATTATTATTATTATTATTATAAAAATGGCTGAATGAGCTCAACGACAAATATAAGGCATTCCAAAACCCTGTGTAGTGGTGATGGTATGTTCTACACTGGTTGCCAGCAATGTTACTGTAATATGGGGTGACACACACAAGCACCAGACTTGATCGCCAGGACAACAGGCTTGTATTATTTTACAAGAGGCACAATAACATCACTTCCTGTCCGCCCCAACTCGACTCCCTGAGCACCGGAACACACTTGCAACAAAACACACGAGGACCAGACTATTTATGTCTAAAATTCCTTGTTTCATGCTGTTACGCTGACTATATTTCTTATTTTGAGTGCAAAGATAACTATAGGGGTGTTATATCATGTCTAGAGCGCTCTAATCATGTTAAAAAAAAACATATTTAGAAGGTCGTAAACAGGTTTTCTGTGCTCAAACTATGAAAATATTCCATTTATAAAGGAATAATACTACCTTGCGGAAATTCACTTCTCACAGTCGGGTCTCGAACCGATGCACATTTGCGATTCAGCTAACTAGGAGCTTTTTGTTTAAAAACAAAATGCTCGTCATACATTTTTTCATGTCTTTGTGCTTCACTAATCATTTTTTTCTCCGGCAGGTTTGAGACTTTGATCGGCGTCCTTGAACGCACCGTAGCGGTGTGCTGTGAATCATCCTACATCATCATTCATTAGTGGCGAGTACAAGGGATGCAACGGTACACGGTTTTCCAACCACCCTTATGGGCCGCAGTTTTCGATACATTTTGCACTGCGTGTGCGCGCCCGTCCAGGTTTCTCTGTCCAGTGAGGGACAGTCTGCCTAAAAGCGGGCAAAAAGGCAAGGCGTTCGGCGACGACGGCGCATGGGTCCGCCCGTATGGGTCCGCCCGTATGGGTCCGCCCGTATGTGCCGCTGCACGCTTGCGTTGTGTTTTGCTTTCCCACAAACTCCTTCTCACCTTCCCACAGCGACACTGATCTGGGGTAGCGTTGAGAGTCTCAGCTTTAATCTATGCATGTGATGTGAACCTTTTCCCGCTCATTCAAAATGTATTTATTTTTCCCCAATGAGTTCATCAGCGAACATACTTTGCGATGGCTGCGACAACAATGCCGTACACGTACGAGGAACAGCCAGAGACAGCTTAGAAAAGCTTATGTGGAGGGCGTGGGATACGTTTCTCAAAAAATGACTACTTTTATTCTTGTAAAATTACATCTTCTTTTTAGTAAAACGACAACTTTTAAACTTGTAATACTTAGGACTTTTTCACATAAAATTAGGACTTTTTTCATTTAACATTCATTCATTCATT
>QODF01000173.1:1738918-1853119 GCA_024372805.1 Oostethus manadensis
CTAACATGCATGTTTTTGGAATGTGGGAGGAAACCGGAGTACCCGGAGAAAACCCACACACGCACGGGGAGAACATGCAAACTCCACACAGAGATGCCCAACGGAGATTTGAACCCAGGTCTTCCAGATCTCCTGACTGTGTGGCCAATGTGCTAACCACTTAGCCACCGTGCGGCCTCATTTAACATTACAACTTTATTTCTCATAAAATTAGGAAAATTTGTTCCTCGTAAAATTCCACCTTTTTGTAAAATTACAACTTTTTCGAGAAAGATTACGACTTAAACTCGTAATTTACGACATCTTTCTTTTTTTTTTTTACTTTTCATAAAATTAGGACTTTTTTTGTGAAACACTATGACTTTATTTCTCGTAAAATTAGGACTTCTTTTCTCATAATATTACAACTTTTTTTCTTGTAAAATTAGGACTTTTCGAGTAATATTACAGGGTTTTTTTTCGTGTAAAAATAAAAAAATAAAATTCTCATAAAATTACAACTTTTTTCTCGGAAAATTAGAACTTCTTTTCTTTTCCTCATAAAATTAAGACATTTTGCTTGTAATATTATGACTTTATTTCTTGTAATATTACACTTGTTATCTCGTAAAATTAGGGCTTTTAAAGTAATATTCCTAGTTTTTTTCTCGTAAAAATAATTTTTTTTCTCATAAAATTACAACTTTTTTCTCGTAAAATTACAACTTTTTCTAGTAAGATTACGACCTAAACTCGTAATATTACAACATGTTTCTTTTTCTTCAACTTTTCATAAAATTAGGACTTTTTCATGTAATATTACGACTTGATTTCTCGTAAAATTAGGACATTTTGCTTGCAAAATTATGACTTTATTTCTTGTAAAGTGACAATTTTTTTCTTGTAAAATGACAACTTTTAAACTCGTATTAGTACAACTTTTTTTCTTGTAAAATTAGGGCTTTTCAAGTAATATGCCTGGTTTTTTTCTTGTAAAATTTTTTTTTTAATTCTCATAAAATTACGACTTTTTTCTCGTAATTTACGCCTTTTTTCTCGTAAAATTACGACTTTTATTCTCGAAATCTTAGGCTGTTTTTTTTCTTATATAATGCCAGTCGAATCATTTTGAGTAAACTGTATGTTGCTGCAACTGCACAGTGCCTGAAAGAGTATGCTGTCCTACAGTAGCAACATGGGGCAGCAGTTTTGCGGGCACATTATTATTATTATTATTAGTAGTAGTCATAGTAGTAGTAGTAGTATTGTTGTCATATATGTTTGTGACTGCCGTATGTGAACGGGTGCTGACCTGCAGCCATCTGCATGTATCCAGCCAGGGTGCAGATCCTCCTCTCACATCCTCCACCGGGCAGGAAGATGGTGATGATGGCCAACAGGGAGCTGACGGCGAGCAAAGCGCACCCTCCCGAGCACAGCACCGCGCTGGTCTGTGGTACACACACACACACACACACACATAAAAGCTTCATTTTGTTGAAACAACTTAATGGGACTGCACGCAGGCGGGATCCAGTTGGAGGCATTTGCGCACACCTTGAATAAAATGTCACCGCGGAGAGTGAAACGTGTGCCCTTTGGATGCGGCAAGTCGTGTGATTTGGCAGGTTAATGGCCGTCTCAGCTTGAAACGCGCACTCTGTGGTCAAACAACAGGCTGCTGTCCCCGCTCATTACACATGTGCTTAATCACACGCATGCTGCAGGCAAAAGGAAGGAAAGAGACGAAGGCAGCGCATCACCTCTCCCAAAATAGAGTTCATGTTCAGTGCAAAATAAGGCATGGCATAATTATCAGCACAGACCGAAATGCACCCATTTTGTTAGTGTTTTTAGCCACGTGCGTGTAGGAAATTGTCATTGAGAGACGATGGAGAGTGCTAGCAAAGAGGCAGTCGCGCCGATGATTCCTTTGACCTCTCTTTGTCGTCGTGCGCTGAACATGCGCTAGATTTACACCTTCGGAGCAATGTTCCCGTCAGCAAGCGGGCGCTAAGTGTGCGGCACAAGGGCACCTTGCAGTTCAGCGGGGGGAGAACACGAGCGGAATGGAGATACCCGAAGTGAGTGTGGAAAAGTTTGCCTTTGAAAGTTGTTTTGACTGTTGCAGATTAGTCTTCTCTGGGTAAAATCACCCGCTCAAGCCTTTACTAACATTCCACACTACAATCTAAGTCACGCTTTTCCGGCATTCAACACTACAAAATACACGACACCGCAGTAAGTCTCTCGTTTATCGCGGTTACTGGTTCCAGAGCCGACCATGACAAGTGAATTTCCGCAAAGAAGGATTAATTAGTTAATTAATAGCTATTAATTAGTTAGTTCATTAATAGCCGCAGCTATCGAATATTTTAGTAAGCGAGTATGAGAAAATGAAAAACATTTCCCTCAATGATGAACGACTGTTTTATTTCTAATTCTTATCTTGGGTATGATGGGCTGCGTGATGGTGTAGATGAATTTATCCACCCCAGATAATGACTTTACTAAGACTAAATGACATTTTAGTTCATGTTGATGGATGTGCATTAAGAAATCCTTGACTCGGACAAGCTGACTCAAAATAAGACAAATACTCTCCATAATATATTGAGTTTTTGCAGGGTTCAAAGTCAAATGAAGACAACTTTTGTAGTGGAACACATTTCTCTCAGCACGCACTTCCTTGTTCCATTACGCAGCATTGTCCGCTAGAAATGAGCAGTTAAAATGTTTTTTTTTCCCATCCTCAGCTGGGATAGGCTCCAGCATATTAGCGCGACCCTAATGAGGATAAGCGGCGTAGAAAATGGATGGATCTTCTTAAGTCACAGTGCAACACAACGGAACACAAAATGCAGTTTTAAAATGAAACTTTATTATTATTGAGAAAAAAAATCCGAATACAAGGCCCTGTGTGAAAAAGTGATTTTAGCCTAAAGCTAATAAGAGAAAATAAGACATCATCAATTAAGATGAATGAACTGAAACAGAACACAAATACAATAATAATGTATGAAATGATGAATTGTGTTGTTTTTATTGCCAGTCAGTGTTTGTACACAAAGTATTATCACACAAATTCTCCTATTTTTCAGAGAAAACAATCCTCATGTAAGCGCACTCCCAATGAAACGTACCCCCATTAAGGCTTTTACAATATGAGAAACCTTTCTGCGGCAGCACCGAGCGAGTTCAATTGGGTGCAAACGCCTCCTAAGTAGGTTGTAATTATGTGTGGCTAACCGGGAGCGCCCCTGCAAACAGCTGCAGCTTGGGTGCCCGGCAAATCCCCCATTTGCCCCAAATGACACCGTGCGGAAGATTTACACGTGCAGACTAATCTTCCCCGGCAAGTATAACTGGTGGCATGACCCGTGCGCGCCGCAGAACTGTGCAGTTGCAGCGACCACCCCCCGCAGCACCACAAACACAAACAACACAGATAAAACTGCAGACTACAGGCACTAGTACACATACTCCGCGTACACGCGGCTGCTCGACGGAGGAACTCAATTGCTTTCCTGCAATAAACACACAGAAGCTTTGAGCAATAAAGGGACGGTCTGAAGGGGCTCTAAGATTTCTGATTACATAAAGGAAGACAGGAATTCCACAACGCGGGGTAATAAAATATAATTGTGTCCTCAATTGGGACTGACGAGATTAAAGAGTCACTGTGAGCCTGAATTGCTTCCGCGTGGAAGCGAGGTCGCATGGAGTTGGGGCTCCAAGAAATCAGCTTTATTCTTTCCCAAAGTCCGCTTTATTCATCCCAAATTCTTTTTTTTTTTATTTCCGTTTTTTTTTCCCTATTTACGCTTTAGCCCCTGATGAAAGATATTTTTATGGCACCCCTCTTTTGTATATTATTTTGAAGGCCGTAAGTGTGTTGTAAAAGTCTGTTGAAATCGAGAATAAACGTGCCTCTCGTCCTTATTCCACTCAGAACTTGCACTATGTTTGCAGGCATCGGAAAACCAGTGGCCAAAAACAACACGGAGTAAACAGCCTGAGTCACACACACACAGCCGCACTAGCATGCTCTGCTAAACTACGCTAACCGAGCTAGCTTCCGTTCACGGTTTGTAAGAGAGGAGTTTCAGGTTCAGTTCGCGAGGCGGTGGGCTAGTGTTTGTGATGATATTCCGCCACGATCGAGCGGTCTACTTGCCCACACAAACGTTCCCTCTCCTCACAGTGACAGCATTTCATTCACATCATGTCAATTTCTGCAAGATTCCCTGTCTAACTGTAGATTGCTCACAATCTCACTGCATTGCTCGGGGTTTTTTTGCTGTGTGATTTGCAGACAACTGCCGGCTTATTCTGTGTGGGTTTGTCCGCCACGTGCTCAGCACTCAGCAGTTACGAGAGGCAACCTTGACAGAGAGAACGATCAGCTCAAATCTCTTCAACCCCTTTTTCCTCATCTACCTGTACGTTCCCAACGACAGTGTCACGATTGGTGTTTTATTCGTGACAGTTGTTTAAGTTTCATGTTTTTTCTTGCCTCCTTTGAGTTTTCCTCCCTAGTTTAATTACACACACCCGCCTCTCGTTACTGTCTTGCTATTTAAGTTCACGTGTGTGCGCCCTTAGTTGTCGGTTCATTGTTACTTTTTCCCTCTTCCCGTATCGTTGTTTTGTTCCTGCCGCTGCTTCGCAGCATTAGTATTAAAAGATTCCTGCAAACCTTACCTGCCTGACATCCAGCTCTCTGCATCCTCGGGGTCGTTACACCATGCCGCGACGATACCGTGACAGAATGAACCGACCAGACGAATTCGACCTCGCAGAGAGCGACTTCTGGACGCTGCAGATTTTTAAGGCAATGGAGGAGGAGACCGCCAGGTTTACGCCAAAGGAGCTGGAGGACATGGTGTGGGGGCCAGACGGCACGCTGGTCCCCATGGCGTGGGTGTGGCCGGGACCTTCCACACACACGCCGACCCGTCGGCGTCGGAGAATCCCGGCGGTGCCGACCCGGAGACGTCGACGGGGTGAGTCGCATGCCCTCCTCCAAGCCTCCCTCCACCCTTCCCTGGTTCCTGAGGCGGACGAGGACGGCGTCTGGGATCCGCCTTCGGGAGGGGGCGTAGTACGTCCTGTCTGGCGGTGGAGGACGTGCAGCCGCTGCCGATACCGGCACCTCGCTGCAGGACTCCGCCCCCTCCTCATCCTCAGCAGCTTTCCCCGGCGTTGGCAGCCCGGTAGCTGCCGACACCGGCACCTCGCTGCAGGATTCCGCCCACTCCTCGTCCTAGGCAGCTTTCGTCGGCTTCGGCAGCTCAGCAGCTGCCGACAGCCGCGGCTCGCTGCAGGACGCCACCCACTCGTTATCCTCGGCAGCCTTCGCCGGCTCCGGCAGCCCAGGCGCTGCCGGTCGCCGCACCCCATTGCAGGATTCCACCGATCGCCCGCCAGCGGCAGTTCCCGCCGGCGGAAGCCACTCCTGTGGTGCCTTCCAGGGCGTCGGCCCCGGTCCTTCCAGTCCCTCCTCCCAGGGCGTCGGCCCCGGTGCCTCCTGTGGTGCCTCCCAGGGCGTCGGCTCCAGTGCCTCTTGTGGTGCCTCCCAGGGCGTCGGCTCCAGTTCCTCCTGTGGCGCCTCCCACGGCGCAGTGCGCTCCAGTCGCGCCTCCCACGGCGCAGCGCACTCCAGTCGCGCCTCCAGCAACGCCCAAGGTTCCAGTCCTGCTTAGGCTCCGCTCCAGCCGACCCCCGGAGGGGTCTCGCCGGCCTCATGCCCGAACCACCTCATCTGACTCCCCTCAATGCGGAGGAGCAGCGGTTCTACTCCGAGTCTCTCCCGGATCACAGTGCTTCTCACCCTATCTCTAAGGGAGAGCCCAGCCACCCTGCGGAAAAAACTCATTTCGGTCGCTTGTACCCGCGATTTTGTCCTTTCGGTCACTACCCAAAGCTCATGAGCATAGGTGAGGGTAGGAACGTAGATCCACCGGTAAATCGAGAGCTTTGCCTTTTGGCTCAGCTCTCTCTTCACCACGACAGACCGGTGCAGAGTCCGCATCACTGCAGATGCCGCACCAATCCGCCTGTCGATCTCGCGTTCCATTCTTCCATCACTCGTGAACAAGACCCGAAGGTACTTAAACTCCTCCACTTGAGGCAGGACCTCATCCCCGACCCGTTGATGGCATTCCACCCTTTTCCGGGCGAGAACCATGGACTCGGATTTGGAGGTGCTGATTCTCATTCCAGCTGCTTCACACTCAGCTGCGAACCGATCCAGTGAGAGTTGAAGGTCACTGCTCGATGACGCCAACAGGACCACATCATTTGAAAAAAGCAGTGATCGAATCCTGCGACCACCAAACTGAAACCCCTCAACGCCCTGACTGTGAAAAATTTCTGTCCATGAAAGTAGTGAACAGAATCGGTGACAAAGGGCAGCCCTGGCGGAGTCCAACCCTCACTGGAAACAGGTCTGACTTATTGCCGGTAATGCGAACCGAACTCTGACCCCGAACTGCCTGGATTAGGTGGTCCGATACCCCATATTCCCGCAGCACTCCCCCCAGTATTCCCCGAGGAACACGGTCGAATGCCTTCTCAAACTCCACAAAGCACATGTAGACTGGTTGGGCAAACTCCCATGCACCCTCAAGGACCCTGCCGAGAGTATAGAGTTGGTCCACAGTTCCACGACCAGGACAAAAACCACACTGCTCCTCCTGAATCAGAGATTCGACTATCCGGCGGATCCTCCTTTACGAGAACCCCTGAATAGACCTTACCGGGAAGGCTGGAGAGTGTGATCCCACGATAGTTAGAACACATCCTCCGGTCCCCCTTCTTGAAAAGCGGGACCACCACCCCTGTCTGCCAGTCCAGGGGCACCGACCTCGACATCCACTCAATGCTGCAGAGTCATGTCCACCAAGACACGCCCACAGCATCCAGGGCCTTAAGGAACTCCGGGCGGATCTCATCCACCCCCGGGGCCTTGCCTCCAAGGAGCTTTTTGACCATCTCGATGACCTCAGCCCCAGAGATAGGGGTTCCTGCCTCAGAGTCCCCGGGCACTGCTTCCATGTTGGAATGCATGTCGGTGGGATTGAGGAGGTCTGTAAAGTATTCCCTCCACCGGTACACAACATCTCAAGACGAGTTAAGCAGCACACCCCACCATACACCATACACGGTGTTGACTGTTCACTGCTTCCCCCTCCTGAGACGGCGGATGGTGGGCCAGAATCTCTTTGAAGCCATCCGGAAGTGGTTTTCCATGGCCTCTACAAACTGCTCCTATGTCAGGGTTTTTCCCACAGCGACCACCAGAGCTGCAAACTGCTTGGCCTTCCAGTACCTGTCAGCTGCTTCCAGAGTCCCATGGGCCAAGATGGCCTGATAGGACCCTTTCTTCAGCTTGACGGGATCCCTCACCACTGATTATATAATATACAGTACACTATATATGTCCTATGATATAGTAATAATTCTACATATTTTGGGTTATTCATTCATTTTCTATACCGCTTATCCTTATTAGGGTCGCGGGTATGCTGGAGGCTATCCCAGCTGACTTTGGGCGGGAGGCGGGGTACACCCTGGACTGGTCGCCAGTCAATCGCCAGGCAGACATACAAACATTCACACTCACATTTATACTCTAATGGACAATTTAGAGTCGCCAATTAAGCCATCATGCATGTCTTTGGAATGTGGGAGGAAGTACCGAAGTACCTGGAGAAAACCCAGGTACAGGGAGAACATGCTAAATTCACACAGAGATGCCCAACGGAGATTCGAACCCTGAACCTCCCGACTGTGAGTGCAACATGCTACCCACTCAACCACCGTGCGGCCTGTTTTGGCTCAGTATTTGATATTACGGTAGACAGATTGGTGTTCCTAGGGCAAAATAAGGACATACTTGCTGGCATCAAAACACAATCGCTGCTCGAGACTTCAAAACGTCCATTGGCGTCCACTTTGGAATCTGCACACTGAACATTGCGGGAACTGAAGTTAGGGTACAAAGCATGGGTGCAGGCTTTGTACCCAATACAAAGGCTTATACGTCGGAAATTACGGTAGTCTCTTTTTCTGCCTGTCGTGCAACTTCCTCTCACACAACGTGCATTAGAACAAAAAGCACACACCCTCTAAATTCATGCGCTGAATAATGTATAGGTCGTCTTATTGATCTTCACCTGAGTTTGTGCTCAACTTATGAGTGTGTGTGTGTGGCTAACTAGCTCTCCGTCTGCACACAGGCTGGAATATGGGCCGGAGAGGATATGAGGGACAGCGAGAAGTGGAGATTAATCACCTGACAAGTGGATGGAGTGTCCATTTGGGCCTCAGGGACAGGCTGCAGATAGGATGTGACATTCAGGAGCACTTACCCCCCCACACACACACACACTTTCCGCAGCGCCACTTAGTCTCACCATACGTTCAAAAGAGGAGTGTTGCATGTGTCAGGCTTGGAGAATATTTCATCGGCAACACAATGCATAGAATTGCGTACTAAGCTAAGTAGCAATCAGTGCCTCGTTTGGGTGCTACAAGGAAGCAGACTCCTGCAACAAGAGCTCAGAGATAATATTGCCCGAGTAACATCTTGTTAGTAATGTAGTGTCCTGAAAGAGGCTCTTTTTAAACTTTACTGCCGACAGGATTGCTCAATTCCAAACCTGCACACACATTCCACACCAGCGAGCGTATCAAAAGCATACTTTCCATAAGCCGCTACTTTTATCATACGCTTTAAACAACGGTGTGGCTAATTTGTGGCCGAAAGAACTACAATTCCCATAATACTTAGAGTGTATATTCAGGAAATAGGGAAGTGGAGCCTAACATCCCATTGTGAAGTCTCATACAGCATTTCATGTTTTCATCTGACAAATCTTAAGTAAGTTTGATCAAGTCAAGAATTACGTCACCTTCTGCTACGGCCGCATCGGTTTCGATAAAAAAATCTCAAAGCTATCCAGAGATGCCGGGGATACCAAGTGGAGGTAAAATTGCAAGGTTTATAGTGTGCCTTTGTGTAAATGTCTCTATAGTGGACACCCGCGACTTACAGATAACATGTACCAAAAAAAAGTTATTTTTGATTTCGGAGGGTGCAGTTTATATTCAGGTGTGCTCAATAATCTGGAATTCACAGTTTGCAGCACAAGTCCATATCATGTTCCTAGTTTTGTTTTGGCCAGGTCACAACCAGTCATACTGACTGGTCTGCGTGCAAAAAAATAACGTGCTGATTTTCCATCTGCAGAGCTTCAAACCTACGCACTTCGTACGTCTTTGTGCGTCGTCCGCACAGCCAATGTGTGTCTTTCGTTTGTTTATCTGGTGTCAGGTTTGGACAAAATATACATTTTTTCCTACGTGGCGCTTGCGGACTTGTGTGTCGTGCACACATACAACGCACGTTTACATTGTGTGAATCCTAATGAAAAAACGGATGTTTTAAGCTATTACTTGACGTTACATTTGTTAACACTTCCATGTGTCATTGACACTGCTTATTAACCCAAGGCGCTACGAAAAAACGTATTCAGGCATCTTCTGGTATCAGTAGAAGACCGTGAAAGAATACCGCCGCTGTGCAAAGTGACTCGTTTGTGTCACATTACATGAAAAGTGAGCAGTCAGTGTGCCCCCCCGAGTGTTAGTGGACTGAGCAGCAATGATATTCAGTACTTAAGCACCCTTAAACAAATCAATGCGGAGAATTACGTGCACAAAATGAATTCTCTAACCAATCCACAGCTATTGATTTGAACAACGATGCTGTTTATCCGGCAGCCCAGAGTGTGATCCACAACATTGCAACTGGACATCAACAAACTGCCCCTAACTGCTCCAAAGTCACCTTGAGGAAATGTGATCGGGCCGTGTTGAATTCACACCAGGGATATTTAACCGCACGTTTCATTTAGCTCATAAAATCACCCAAGGCAGATGACATTTTAACAGTCAAACCTTGGTTATTGTCAATTTGTTGCAGAAGGTCCAGCTCTAAACGAATCCATTTTCCCCATAAGAAATCATGTGACAGTGACAGGTTTTACATGCATAAAACACACAAGTGATGAATGACCCATTAAGGTTATTTTTACCTGCACTGAAGATCAACAAGGACACCAGATTCACCTTTTGCTGTGTTTCTCGCCTTCTTTATCGAAATCCGGGCACTTGAAACTTTCTTTGCTTCCACTGGGATGTTAGCTGCTGATGACATCATCGCATGTGACGGAGCTGACGTCCTGTTTCTATGTACAGGATGCTAACAAGGACACTTTGTGATAAAACAATACATCAAGAACCCAGTTGGACTCCCGCAGTGTATTAATAACAACATATTGTATGCTAAATAGAAAATGTACGCCAGGGGCGTCCAAACTTTTTCCAGCTAAGGCCACAAAGTGAAAAATGAAAGGATGCAACTTTGCAAAGCAGCACATGCAGATATGCAAAGAAGCTAAATATATACATGTATAACTACATTTCAGCTTTGTCATATAGATGAAAAAGCATATTATACTATGAACCTTTTTGTTTTTCCTGAATATGTCAACTTTCTTCTTAAATAATCTTGGTAAATTTTCTTTTCAGAATATTATGACTTTCTTCCCATAATTAACATTTTCCTCAACTTTTTTTTTGTTTCTCATATTCTCACGCCTTTTAAAAAGAATGCTTTAATAATTTCAGCTCTGTGCTGTTTAAATAATATACAGTATTTCCACATAATTTTAATATTAGTTTAATTTACTAAATAATAAAAAGTTGTGACTTTTTTTCTTGTTAGAGTACAACTTTACAGTACAGTTTTTTCCTTTTCTGCTGTTTTTTTTACGTTTTCCAACTATTTAAATGTTGTTCTTGTAAATTTTGTTAATAACATAACTATTAAAGTCTTGTAATAAACTTAAGTAACAAACATTTTCTGCAACCAAATTTTCTAAAACTTACAACTCCAAGCATTGTTTGTTTTTCATAAAAACGTTTCAAAAAATAACGTTTTTTCTTTATTATTTCAACTTTATGCTACTAAAAAGACATTATTTGTCCTCATAACATTACAACTTGTTTTATTTTTTTTAACAGCTTCGTTTTCCTTTGTCGTAAAGTTTCCACAGTAACTGAAAAACCCACTAAAAAGTGCGTTCCGCTTTTACAGTTGAACATTTTGGTTTTAGTACAATACCGCGAATTAACATACTAGTACGTCCACCCTGTGCTGTATTGTTCCGCAAAATCGAGCGTCCTCACTTAATTGGGACTGACGAGATCATTTTTTGAGTGCAACTGCAAAAATTACCTGCCATGGGGCCAAAAACGTTGCAAGTGCCAGCAATCTGATAAAGAAGGTGGGAAACACTAATGAATTCTATCAAGCCCACGTCAACAATAAGTTCCACCCGTTCCTCATTTAAAAATGTTTAGCATTTACAAGCATCTTCACCTATAATGATAGGATGCAAAGATTGTTACCCCCACAAATAAAGTTTATTTTGCACGCTTTGCTAACCAAACTTAAATCCATGCTCCAAATAACATCAAGAAAGATGCTGCTCAAAAACCCCCAATGATGATTGGTATAACTGGAACTATCAACATTAAAGTGCAATTAGATTAGTCAGTCAATGGGAATATTAAATTAATTAAATATCTGGAGAATGCTTCAGCCAACCCGTCATAAGACGGGCGTTGGGCACAGCTCTAGTTTGTGCTCCCATGCAAGGCGGAGTTACAGATGCGTGTTGCTACCCTTCCCAAAGGAGAACCAACTTATGAAACCCCCAGGAAGAGAAGCACAGACAGTGACTCACATCTAATAAGCAGCCATAGAACCGTGCAGTCTATTTTCAGCCCCTTTTTCACATGCTCAACAAAAGTATTGGGCCGCAGCTCGTGGAAATACCAGATACCGAGGTGGATGAAAGGAAGAACGGAACGGTCGTGGTGGTAAACTTGCTTGATCTTGTGGACTGAGTCGGTCACTCACTTGAGTCCCGAACACACACAGACATTGCGCCATCAGCTGCAAAGGAAAAACCCTTTAGAGCCACAGGCTGCAGTAATGGCAGAGTTGACTTAGGCACCATCTTTTCTTGGAAAAAAACCTAAATCATGCTAAAAAAAAAATCGTGGTGTTTCATGGCCTATTACATTTTTTTAAATGTGCATATTTGACCTTTTTTTTGACTAATTGAACTAAAATGCAAATCCAAGAAGAATGCACAGCAGTATCTACACTGGTCACTAGGGGTCAATTCATTGTTGCGTCTAAGACAAGCGCCGGCCTTCATTTCCGGAAAAAACGGCTTTTATTTCAGGTTTGAATGATTTTATTGTTATTGTTAATTAGATACTAATAACACATGCTACTGTAACCCACAACAAGGTCAAACTCAACTCTGAACGTCACTTCCTGTGCTCCACACAGCCACAGGGAACAACATTCCCTGCGACACACAAGTTTGATTTATCTCTTAAATGCCTTTTTTTCTGTGAATGTATCTACTATATTGGGTTATACAAATGTAAAGGTAACTATAGGGGTGTTAGTACATATCAAGAGGGCTCTAATGATGTTAAAAACCATATTTAGAAAAGGATAACCACGTTTTCTATGGCATAACTACAACATTTCCCCCCCCAGTTACCATAAAGTTATTTCATGTAAAAATCTTTGTCATTGGGTAACCTTTTTAAATCAGAACGTATTTCCCTGCAATTTTAAAGTATCAGGTACATCATCATCGCCAATAATCTAATGCACAACATCATCTCCTGACAGAAAAGTAGTTTCAGCGGCAAATTACTATCACAGTCCTGCTCCACTGAAAGACTGAGCAGATCATTCCTCCTCCACGCCATGCGGCTTTTCAACACTGCAAAGGGGAAGCGATAAAAACACACACAAGGCTGGACTCATTACCTTATTACTTATGAATATCCTACTAATTTGATCCGTCTTATATGTACTTGTGTATTTACTTATTCTTATTCTGTTTCCTTGTCTTTTCTCTCCTATCTTGTGTTTTGTGTTTTGTTTTTTAAACGACAATTTTCCAGAGCTGCTTGACATGTGATTTTCTCTTGGAGATGAAAAAGATTTCTATCCATCTCTCTACCCCACCCCCCTGGAGCGCCTTCAAGCACCCCGGGGTGTGCCCCAAGGGTGTCCCAATATAACTCTACAGCCCTGGCCCGACATCAACGCATACTTTTATGACTTCTTATGTAGGGTGGAATATTAGAAGAGGCTTAATCAAGTGATATTACTCAAACAGAACGAAATCACCCACGTCTTTATGCATGTGGGGTATAGTTTTATCCACAATGTAGTGGCGTCTAGAAATAATATAGCGAGGTTGGAGGTGCTCCATGAAGTGTTTAAAGCCGACCTGACTCGCCTTTGAGAGGGGGCTCATGACTTTTTTAGGGCCCTATCATTTCCGCGTTAACGGAATTGCAGATCTAACTGGCCAATAAAAACAGAACCTGCTGTTAAGCGCAGAATCTCCCGGAACTTGACAGTGTGAATGAAATGCTGTAATGGTGAGCAGAAGGAACGTTAGTGTGGGGAAATATTTCCCCGGCGGACCGCTCACTCGTAGCGCCGTGTTCTCACAAACACTAACCGCCCGCTCCCGAACTAAACAAGTTTAGGCGTGTGTTGAAACACTTTTATTTGTTAGTTCAGGATCGTGGGTAAGTGTAAAATACAGCGTCTTTATTCTACACCGAGTTACAAACAAGCAAAGGTTGGTTATGCACAAAACAGCATCAATATCTCAGCTCTTACCGTGACGCGCTGGGTTGGAGAGCCTACAACCCCGGTAGAGGGTGCATCAACCAGCTGGGCTCTGTAAGAGCGCGAGGCGGGGGTGGCCAGTCCATGCCTCAGACCTCAACACACAGAGCTGTTTCCCAAGGTTAACAAAAAAGGCGCCAGTCCGTACCCTGAGTTTGTTTAAAATAGTTGCCTGCGTAAGCTGATTGTGAATTGCGACGCAGGGCTACAAACAAGCTGCACGATCTTTCCTTCCCACCCTCTAGTACGCAAGAGGGGAATCAAAACATCATAACAACATACTTTCCCATTTCGAGACGGCACCCCGAAACACCGGCTAAGTCCGCGAAAAAAACGAGCCTGAGCGTAAACTAAGCTTAGCGAAGCATGCTAGTGGGTTTTAGGGTGGCTGCTGACTTTGTGCAAGTTGTGTGTGAAATAAGGACAACAGCCACGGCTACAAGAGGAGCTAGCTATCTCACATAGTAACAGTCAAAATATTTTTAAAAATAGTCACACACGCCACACTTCCAGCCTTCAAAATAAGAGTGGCGCACATCCTGTCTAATAGTGGTAATAAAACAAAAGTCTTATAAAACAATAGGAGTGCACGACAATTATGAGACGGTTTGCCAGAGGTGTACCTCACACATGAGAGACGGTTTATCTCACACCGGCTGCTCGGCGCGTGTGGCCAAATACAGCGCACCTTGCTGGGCCACGGCAGGTGCTTCCTGCCGCTCTACACCCTGGTTCTAGTGGTAATGTCATGACATTTGATTAGGACAAACAGGTACAGTCGGTCAAATCCTGATTTGTTACAGTCCTTCTTACCTCCAGGTGTGCGCAAAATACAGTTGAATCAAAAATGTAAAAAGTAGGTCGAAAAAATGATTGGTTCCCAGTACCATATTGGTCTTGAGAAGTAGAACGCTATCAGTATCGGTTTGGAAAAAATGTATATATATATTGTGCATCTCTAATAAAAAAAACTAGCCTACATAAATAAAGCAATTGCAGTTGCATCTGCAACTAAGTCTTCTAAAAGTAATACAATTTGGAAATATCCTACTTTTTCCCATTCCCTGGGAGTTTTTCGTTTGATGCCGCTTCCTAATTGAGCTCGGTCATGTTAAACTTCCCCGGTTCTGTGCCAGCACGGGAAAATGGCGCATGACAAGTTTTGCACTGAGCTGCCAATACCTTTCTACTGCCACATGGCCTACATTACTTTGCTAGCATGACAGTTGCGATCCGCTCGCTCCTGGAGAGATGTCCTGGGGCGGAGACTGGAGACGAGCGCTCGTATCGGAGTGCCAAAAGTCAAAATTACAGCTGCAGGCCCATAAAGTCCTTTTTTTTGCTGATGTCCGCATATTATAATAATGGAAAAGATGATTTGTCCTAAATGTATGTTCTGTGCGCGGCCATCGGTGACAGACTTTTGGACACCCCAGCCGCCGTGCTCCTCCTCCACCGTATCTGAAAGGCGGAATCCTAAAAAGGACAATCTTCACTGGTGACGAGGGGAAGGTATGGAGGGCGGGGGGTGGATATGTGGGCGAGAGCCGGATGAGGTGGAGGAAACCAAAAAGGAACAATCAGCCCAGAAACTTGCTCACGCTGCTTCTTCACCCCCTCACCTCCTTTATTATAGATCACAGAAGTGGATCAGACCAGATGAGAGGATTGTATAACCGGATCCCTCATGGCCCGGTTTAATGACGACACCCTCACAGCCCGTCCAGAGATGCATTCAGATCTCATAATAGGCTGCTGGGGGGTAGTCAGAGGGAGAGGAACCTCAGGCAAGGTTCCTCCTCTCGCATGTCTCCCTGCAATTGAATGATTGAGCAACTGATACTTTTATGTCCTTCTTCTTCTTCTCTGTGGCTTTCAGCGCAGCTCTTTATTATGAAATGATACACAATCCAATGCAAGACAAAGAACATGAGCGAATGAGTGTTTGGCATGGCAACCTCAGAGTAGTGGAGATGTGAAGGAGAGGCGGGGGGGGCACTTTGCCTTTTCTTTGTCCTCCCTCATCCTGGCATAAGAACACGACAGCAGCGCATGCATCTCGCAGCCGCTGATTGATGCTCCAGTGCACTCGGTCCTGTGCAAGCTGGACTTCTATGAAGGGACCAACCATTTTATATGCAGACGTGACAGTCACATTCACTGATTACAGGTACTGCACCTTTAAGGGATACCAGCGAGGAGCGCTCCTGTCTCATTCAGTACTTTTCCAGCCACGTAGTGCAAAAGGAAAGGAACATATGCTAAAAAATGATACATATTTCAAGAAAAAAACTTCCCTATTTACTTGTTTTTTTACCATTGGCCTGTTGCTGTTCATTTTCATTTTGGAAATATATCAACTTTCTTCCTAAATATTGTTCTTTTCATATTACTATGGCTTTATTCCCATAATAATATTATTTTTACCACAACCTCATTTTCCAAAAATTACTTTATTTTGTTTTGTTTGTTTCTCATAATTTTCCAACTTAATTCAAACATTTTTATATAATCTGTATGCTACTAAAATGAATTATTTTTCATCTTGTTATGGGTTTATTCTTCAAAAATTGCTTGACTTTGGACTTTTAACATTTCCTCACTAGAATACGACTTTTTTCTTATTCTCAAACATTACCGCTGTTTTTTTCCAGGTGTTGTTCTTTTCACATTTCCAACTATTTCAACTTTCTTCTTGGAAACTTTCTTCTCATAATTATGACTTTATTCCCATCATTTTTAAACTTTATTCTCGTAACATTCAAACTTTTCCCCACACCTGAATTTTCCAAAAATGACATCTTAACAACTAAATCAAACTTTTTCTATTCTTCAATGCCATGCTATTAAAATTACATTATTTTTCGTAACAATACGAGTTTATGCTCGTAAAATTTCTTCTAATAATTATGACATTATTGCTGTATTATTTCTTTACTTTATTTGTGTAACTTTTTGTTTCTTATAATAATATGACTTTATAACTAAACAACATTTTTTTATATATATTGCCACTAAAATGACAATATTTTTGCTCACAATAATACAAATGTGTACATGTAAAATTGTAACTTTTTTTCCCTAAATATTTTGACTTTAGGTTCAAGGTTTCTTCCCCAATGGGAGTTTTTCTTTGCCTCTGTCGCCAAATACTTGCTTATGTGGGGGTTTGGTTGGTTCTGGTTTCATTTATGGGTGTGACCTTCTTGTGTAACGTGAAATTTGGCGCCATATCAGTAAATTGAATTGAACTGGACTTTGTTTTTTACAGTGAGGTTGCAGGCTGAACAAATATGCACAATAGCACTCAATAACGTCATGAAATCTTACGTTGATGCAGTCCCACATAGTATCAGCATTTGGGAGCAAATATGAGGTGAAAGAAAACTTGTCAAGTTTTACAAGTTAAGTCAAAGTTCAACGGTGTGTTCAAGGACCGTCAAACAAAATGGGACAAAGCGACACTCGCATTAAACATGAACAAACCGGGGATTCTTAATTATATGATATTTTCCGACTAACATAATGGCCTATATTTCCAAAACTGATATCCCTCTACATAAAATTTGATGTGGTTATTGTTGTAGTTGCGTATCAAATTTTGACCACAAAGAGATTTACATCCCAACTTGTAATAGATAAAAACATATGAGTTAACTATGACCAAAATGCAGTTAATCGCGGTTAGATCGACTGACAGCCCAAATTAAAATTTTGCCATTTCTGCAGTTGTGTTTTTTGTTGTTATTTCCAACTATTTCAACTTTCTTCTGGTACTTGTGACTTTGTTCCCACAATAGTTTGACTTTATTCTCGTAACGATTTGTTTTTCCCAAAACGACAACTGTCGTTGTTGTTATGTTTCTCACATTATGACTTTTTCTTTAATATTTCAAATGTATCCTACTAAAATGATGTTTTTTTTCTCAATAAGTTATATTTTTATGATGTGCCGTAGGACGCGAATGACCTCCAGGTCCCACTTTGGACACCCGTGCTCTGTGCCATTGACCACCATGACAATCTTGCGGGGTAGAATTCTTTAAACACTTCATTAGTGAGCATCAGCTTCCGAGTTTCAACACTAAAGATTGTGTGATGCGTTTAATGTAAATGTCATATTTGTGGAATTTGCACTACGCTGCCCCCTCACAAGTTTGCTGCTAAATGGAATTGGGATGTGCACCAGCGCTGCGCCAGAGTGCACATTTCATAATTGATGCAGAGCGTGCCGCAGCAATGAAGTGAAAATGCTAGATGTGCGTCCCCCCACTCCGCTTCATTTCATCGGCAGCCGAGCGAACGCGGCAAACTCCCCGACCGTGCAGCACGAGCATGTCAAGTAACGTGACAAATACAATGGCAACTCCTCTCGCCGGCCGTGTTGCCGGCTCCGGCTCCTGGTTGCATCAGTTTGATGAGGTAGCCGCTTCCATTCCTGTCTAGAGCAGCCGCTGCTGCCGCTGCATGTTAAACGAAGCCCGAGGGTAAGAATGATGTGAGCGGGCCTAAACATCCTCATCTCGTTAATCCTACGTGACAACAGCGTGTCATACATCAGTCATTCATACGCTAGCGGAAAAATACAACAAATAATATCCATTTTCAAAGAGAAACGGAAACAGTTTTGCGTTTGTGATTAAAAATAGATGTGCGTGAACTCGAGGTGTCCCAAGAGCTCATGTCGCAAGATCTCGCGAGAAAAAAACATGACAAGATTTCTCGTGGGCACCAGCCCCGGACCCATAATAAATTCATTCATTAATCACACAATAAAGGAAAATGAACTTATACATATATGTCGCCTCCAATCAGCCAGGAAGAGGGTTCACTCTGTGCATTGCTTTCTGTTTCACGGCACAAACGGAGTGAGTAGATTGCAATATTTTTTCATTGTACTTTTCTCAAAAGTAATGTTAAAATCTCGGTAGACCTAATCTCATCGGTCGTCTTGGCTGTGTCATAATTGCTACGTGAAGCCAAGGGGTGCCCAAACTTGCGTGAGCCGCTCACGGTAAAACAAAAAGGATACGGGGTCCACTTTGATCATTTGATGTTTTGTAAACCAGCCCATGTGGATATGCTAACGATTTATATACAGTTCAAACATCACGCCATTTTTTCCAAAATGTAATCATTACTAAATAATAGCTATTATTTTTTAACGCATATTTAAGCAAATTGTGAGTATTCTTGGCCTAAATGAAGCATTTTCAAGCATGAAAATGTCCACAACTAACGGAATGAACTAAAACACAAGGCAGAAGAAGCATTCACATTGTGAATGTAGTATTCTACATGGGCCACTAGGTGTCAGTAATTGTTCGTGGAGACAAACTACCACACTTGATCGCCAGAACAAGCTTTTGTTGTGGGTTTAAATGATCTCACAGCGCTGACTGGGTAGCACGTTGGCCTCACAGTCAGAAGGTTCAGGGTTAGAATCTAAGTTGGGCATCTCTGTATGGAGTTTGCATGTTCTCCCCGTGCGTGAGTGGGTTTTCTCCGGGTACTCCGATTACCTCCCACATTCCAAAAACATGCATGTTAGCTTCATTGGCCGCTCTAAATTGTCCATCGGTGTGAATGTTTGTCCAGGGTGTACCCCGCCTCCCGCACAAAGTCAGCTGGGATAGGCTCCAGCATACCCGCGGCCCTAATGAGGATAAGCGGCATAGAAATTGGATGGATGGATGATCTCACAGCAGGCGCAATGATAACATAATAATCATACTAATAACAGGCTGTTACGAGCTAAAACTCAACTCTGAACCTCTGACGTCACTTCCTGTCCTCCACAAATCTGCCTGCCGCCACTAAGGTCCCCTAGGGAACACATTTACTGTGACACACCCAAGCAGGATTTTTTATGTACGTCTTAAACGTCTTATTTACTCTTATTATGTCTACTATGTTGGGTAATAAGAGTGTAAAGCCATCGTTATAATAAACTGATGAGGCAATAGCCACCGCAGGAAGTACATGGTCCAGAAAAAACAAGGAACAGCAAATGTGTGAAACGTGTTATCTTATGTATGTTAAATATGTCTTATTTCTCTCACCATATCTACTAAACTGAATAATAGGAGTGTAAAGGTGACTATTATAAACTTTTTCTCCACTGCTTATTTTCCATTTTTGCTGATGTTTTTAAATGTTACAAATATTTCAACTTCTCGTAATTTTTTTCATAACATTGCTATTTTGTTCTCAGAATAGCATTACTTTTTTTCATAATATAATTTTTTTCTCTTTTTTTTTTTTTTTTTACAATTTTCCAAAAATATCAACTTCAATCATTTTTGGGTTACTAATAATTTGATACATTTTAATATTTGAACTATATCCTTCAATAATTATTTTTTTCCTCATAGAATTACATGAAACAATTTTGTTTTAGGATTATGACTTTAATATTTCATTAAAAATGCTCTTTTTTTTACCCCATTGTTGTTGTTGGTTTTGTTTAATTATATTTTTTAAAACTTAAAAAAATTATTGGCAGGTTGCAAATGGCGTTGGGACCAAAACCTGCAACCCTATGCTCCATCATATCTTCCACATCCATGTTTAAGAAGCTTCTGGATATTTCACAAATTATCCAACCCTCCTGCGTCACACTGACATTCTCCTCAGATATCAGAGAAACTTTGCATTTTACTATAACATATTTAACATCATTTTAATATATACGCAACATTTTAATGCGGTTTTATCATCATTCAATTCATCTCCTACAGGGAGATGTGAATCACCACCTTATCATGGTGGAGGGGTTTGAGTGCCCGAGTGATCCTAGGAGCTATGTTGTCGGGGGCTTTGTGCCCCTGGTAGGGTCTCCCAAGGCAAACTGGTTCTAGGTGGCGGGCCAGACTAAGAGTGATTTAGAAGACCTTTATGATTAAAAGTAATAGGAGTGACCCCAACTCACCTTGACAAGGGACACCGGGGCCTCACCCTGGAGCCAGGCCTGGGGGAGGGGCTCGCAGGCGAGCGCCCGGTGGTCAGGTCTTCACCCGTGGGACCTGGCCGGGCCTAGCCCTTACAAAGCAGCACGGGAGCTCCCCCCCCCCGCAGACCGACCACCTGCAGGGGCAAGCATAAGGTCCGGTGCAATGCGATTTGGGTAGTGGTCGAGGGCGGCCGTCCGGGCAACCTGGTCTTCGGCGGCCAAATCTGGTTCTTGGGACATGGAATGTCACTTCTCTGGTGAGGAAAAAACCAGAGCTTGTGGAAGAGGCGGAGAGATTCCGACTAGATATAGTCGGACTCACCTCAACCCACAGTTTGGGCTCTGGAACCAAATTCCTTGAGAGGGGCTGGACCTTGTTCTTCTCTGGAGTTGCTGCAGGGGAGAGGCGGCGAGCTGGTGTGGGCTTATTATTAGCCCCCCGGCTTGGTGCCTCTTTGCTGGAGTCATCCCCGGTGAACGAGAAGGTTATTTCCCTACACCTTAGGGCTGGGGAAAGGGTCCTGACTGTGGTTTGTGCGTACGCGCCGAACGGCAGTTCAGAGTACCCAGCCTTCTTGGAGTCTATCAGAGGGGTTCTGGAGAGCACCCCAGCTGGTGACTCCATAGTTCTACTGGGAGACTTCAACGCCCATGTGGGCAATGACAGTGTGACTTGGAGGGGCGTGGTTGGGAGGAACGGCCTCCCTGACCTGAACCCGTGCGGTGTGTTGTTGCTGGACTTCTGTGCGAATTACAGTTTGTCCATAACAAACACCATGTTCGAACATAAGGATGTCCATAAGTGCACTTGGCACCAGGACACCCTAGGTCGCAGGTCTATGATCGACTTTGTGGTCGTATCATCAGACCTGCGTCCGCATGTTCTGGACACGCGGGTGAAGAGAGGGGCTGAGCTGTCAACTGACCACCACCTGGTGATGAGTTGGATTAGATGGCGGGGAAGGATGCCGGACAGACCTGGCAGACCCAAACGCGTAGTGAGGGTGTGCTGGGAACGTCTGGCAGAGTCTCCCGTTCGTCGAGTCTTCAACTCTCATTTCCGGCAAAGCTTTGCCTGCATCTCGAGGGAGGACCGGGATATTGAGTCCAAATGGGCCGTATTCCGTGCCTCTATTGCTGAGGCAGCCAGTTGTGGTTGCGGCCACAAGGTGGTCGGTGCCAGTCGTGGCGGCAAGCCCCGAACCCGATGGTGGACACCGAGGGTTAGGGCTGCTTTTAAGCTGAAAAAGGAGTCCTATCAAGCATGGATGGCTTGCGGGACTCCAGAAGCAGCTGACAAGAACCGGCAGGCCAAGAGGCATGCGGCTTCGGTGGTGGTCGAGGCAAAAACTCGAGTGTGAGAGGAGTTCGGTGCGGCTATGGAGCATGACTTTCGGTCGGCCTCGAAGAGGTTCTGGCAAACTGTCCGACACCTTAGAAAGGGGAAGCGGACACCAGTTCATACTGTTTACAGTGCGGATGGGTCCTTGCTGACCTCGACTGAGGATATAGTCGGTGGAAGGAATACTTTGAGGCCCTTCTCATTTCACTGACATGCCTTCCGTAGAGGAAGCAGAGTCTGAGGATACGTACGTGGACAGTTCTATCACCATGGCTGAGGTAATTGAGGTGGTTAAAACACTCCCCAATGGCAAAGCTCCGGGGGTAGATGAGTTCCGCTCTGAATTCCTCAAGGCTCTGGATGTTGAGGGACTGTGTTGTGTTAGACCGTCGTGAGACAGGTTAGTTTTACCCTACTGATGATGTGTTGTTGCACATTCTTAAACTCTCTCTGTCTCATGAAGGGAATGTTGATGCAGTTTGCGGCGGCCACGGCAGCGAAGGGCACGAAGCGGCTGGCGATTGGCGGGAGACGCGTGGCCAGAGACTTGAGTCTCTGAGGTATGCATGTTGGAAACAAATTAAACCAAACCAAACCAAACCAGTACCTCTGGACTGGCAGACCGGGGTGGTGGTCACCATTTTTAAAAAGGGTGACCGGAGGGTGTGTTCCAATTACATGGGGATCCCACTCCTCAGCCTCCCTGGGATAGTCTACTCCAGGGTCCTGGAGAGAAGGGTACGACCGTTAGTCGAACCTCGGTTACTGGAGCTGCAATGTGGTTTTCGTCCCGGTCGCGGAACACTGGACCAGCTCTACACCCTTGCAACGGTACTCGAGGGTATGTGGGAGTTTGCCCAACCGGTCTACATGTGCTTTGTAGACCTGGAAAAGGCATTCGACCGTGTCCCTCGTGGTGTCCTGTGGGGGGTGCTCCGGGAGTACGGGATTGATGGTCCGCTTCTACGTGCCATTCGGTCCTTGTACAATCGAAGCAGGAGCCTGGTTCGCATTGCCAGCAGTAAGTCGAGCTTGTTTCCGGTGAACGTTGGCCTCCGCCAAGGCTGCCCTTTGTCACCGATTCTGTTCATAATCTTCATGGACAGAATTTCTAGGCGCAGTCAAGGTGTTGAGGGAGTCCAGCTTGGTGACCTTAGGATCTCGTCTCTGCTATTTGCAGACGATGTGGTCCTTATGGCCTCATCAGGCTGTGACCTTCAGCGTTTACTGGAGCGGTTTGCAGCTGAGTGTGAAGCTTCTGGGATGAGACTCAGCACCTCCAAATCCGAGGCCATGGTTCTCAGTCGGAAACGGGTGGACTGTACCCTCCGGGTTGGGAGTGAGGTCTTGCCTCAGGTGGAGGAGTTCAAGTATCTCGGGTTCTTGTTCACGAGTGAGGGAAGGTTGGAGCGTGAGATCGACAGACGGATCGGTGCAGCATCTGCAGTAATGCGGTCGCTGTACCGGACCGTCGTGGTGAAGAGAGAGCTGAGCCGGAAGGCAAAGCTCTCTGTTTACCGATCGATCTACGTTCCCACCCTCACCTATGGTCATGAGTTATGGGTCATGACCGAAAGAATGAGATCGCGGATACAAGCGGCGGAAATGAGTTTCCTTCGTAGGGTGGCTGGACTCACCCTAAGAGATAGGGTGAGGAGCTCGGCCATCCGGGAGGAGCTCAGAGTAGAGCCGCTGCTCCTTCACATCGAGAGGAGCCAGTTGAGGTGGCTCGGGCATCTAGTCCGGATGCCTCCCGGGCGCCTCCCTGGTGAGGTGTTTCGGGCATGCCCAGTCGGGAGAAGGCCCCCGGGAAGACCTAGGACACGCTGGAGGGACTATGTCTCACAGCTGGCCTGGGAACGCCTTGGTGTCTTCCCGATGGAGCTGGAAGAGGTTGCCGGAGACCGGGAAGTGAGACTGCTGCCCCCGCGACCAGGACAAGCGGAAGAAAATGGAATGGAATTCATCTACAGAACCCTACCCTGTCTCTCTTCAATTGCCATTGTTCACCCCTGACACAACCCAGATGTAAGCCCTAAGTATGCGTCACACACTTATTCAACACATTCAGGGTTTAAAATGTATAGGTTCTCACCACTAATGACTGAAAATGGAAGATGATCATGAACTCATGGAATCTTAGTCACGGTGTAGCCTTTAGCTCGGTCGTCAGGCTAGCAAACCGTCGATTGCATTTTCACTTGGGCTAAATTAAGTGTTGACCAAACAAAGTGCAAAATCTCAACAGTAAAAAACATTATCACAGAAGCTTACTGACATAAACACGGAAACATTGCGGCCATTTGACCCTTATTATCATGTATTTATACTTATTTGTACGACGCTAGGAGAGCAGCCATTACTCTGCTAAAATGATCCATCCGTCCCTCCAAGTGTGAGCTGGAGCCTATCCCAGGTGAGTTTGGGCGAGAGGCGGGGTAGACGCTGGACACACATTCTCACCAATTCCTTTTTGGAACACCCACATGGGAAGAACTTGCAAACTCTACAAAGCATCAGACCCTTAGTGTATATTTTGGGGATAGCAGAAGATGGGCTACTTGGGAAAAGTCCACATAAGTTACGACAGGAAAATATCTCTGCCAAATACAACCTGTAGTGTTCTCAACGTTGTCAGGCGCTGACATTTCCCTTTGGAGAGTTGTGAAGGACAACACACACACGCACACGCGAGGGGATTGTGGATTTCCTCAGAAGCCCCTCAGCTCACTGTGGGATTCAACCTGGGGGTTGCTTGGCAGCATCCCAGGAGCTTTACGGTTGGATCTTTGGTGAGACGGCACATTAACGGGACTACAGACAAAAATAGTCCTCAGAAGTAGCGTCTCCTCTTGCACTGTGTCCACGTCGTGATGGAAAGTGGCTCCAGATTTACCAAATTAAAAGCTGCAAATTGTTTATCCCCTCGTCAGAGGCTGTTTCACCTGCGGGTGCGCGCGCACACACACGCACACACACGCACACACACACACACACACACAGCTATAAAGGGCCGGGATGCAACAGGCCGAGAGTGAGGTATCATTCATCTTGGAAAATGGAGCACGGCTGCCGGTTAAATCAATACCAAACTACCCGTAGGATCCACAGAGAAGGCAGCGGAGGTGACAGGCTGCCTAACAAATGGAAGGCGCCCCGCCCCAGTCTACTGACTCAGCATCTTTTCATGAGGGAAGCGCTACTGCACCGTCCCTAAGGCCCCGTGCCCCGAAGAGACGACGGCGGCGTGCTGTGCCCACCAGGTAACTGCTGATCGGATCTTCTGTATCACGGCAGTGCAAAAGCTTCAGATTAGTGACGGACCATAAACACATTGGGTTTTGGCCATCAGTGCTTCCGCACGTGCCCTTCTTCGTGTCACCGCAAGTAATATCTCCTAGCCCTTTAGGCTGCTGATATTCTAATAAGTGATGCTAAAGGCACTCACTCGATCCATCGATAACGCCATCCCTGGTTTATTGCGGTTACTTGGTTTCACACCTGACCGTGATAAGCACATTTCTGTAGAGTAGGATTCCTCTAGAGCCCTCTAGACATGAACTAACACCCCTACAGTCACCTTGACACTCAATATAGTATATGATCTGAGAAAAGAAGCCGTTTAAGACAAAGAAAACTTGTACCCATGCGCGTCGCAGTAAAAGACTTCCGTGTGGAGGACGGGAAGTGACTTTGGGGGCCAACGCCCCGCAGCGTTGCAATAGCTCAATGCGTTGAGATGGTGTTTATTTTCTGTCATTACAGTTTTGGCCACATGTCCATATTGAAAGGAAAGGTGTACAAAACTGTGGTGAGACCAGCGGTGTCGTTTGGTTTATAGACAGTGAGGAACAGACAGGAGGCAGAGCTGGAGGTAGCAGAGATGAAGATGCTGAGGTTCTCTTTGGGTGTGACCAGGATGGACAGGATCAGGAATGAGTACATCAGAGGGACACTACATGTTAGAGCTTTTGGAGATAAAGTCAGAGTGAAATGTCCAGAGGAGAGATAGTGAATATGTTGGTAGAAGGATGCTGAGTTTTGAACTGCCAGGCTGGAGGCCTAGAGGAAGAGCAAAGAGGAAGTTTATGGATGTAGTGAAAGAGGACATGAAGGTAGTGACAGGGTTAGATGGAGGCAATAAATGGAAGGGATAAGCCAAAAGGAAAATAAGAAGAAAATCCGTGACGACAATAAAGTGCTGCATTTCAACTCCAGGCTCTTCATTTGTGGTTTATCTCGGTGTCACCACCATCTTTGTAGAAAACGCTGCGAGTCCTTTGTGTAGGACACATCCAAGCTGCCAGTTGTGAGTATGCGCTGCATGGTAGCAGAAAACCAGATTTCACAACCAAAACCCCCAAAAGCCTACCACTCCTCTCTTTCCAAGTTCATGAAGCACCTTCTCAAGCGCTTAGCCCTCCACTCCTCGGGGAGTCAAGTTGCGTGCCCGTCAAGGTGAACAGACAAACAAGTGATCATTCATACGAAGGCTGAGTCTGCAACCGTTGGACTCGTAAAGGCAGCACAAGCTCAGCAGCATCAGCAGGATGACGTACGGCTCTGCTCAGAAGCAACCGTGTGAAAACCGAGGTAGTGCAAGGAACTTGCCAGAAGCTCTCATTCCTCCTGTGCACTTCCTCTCTTCTTGCTGCTGGGCTATGGATCAAGCGAGTATATGCTTAGACCAGACGGGTTGCCATTGGTGGATCCGGTCCTAAAGGTAGAACAGTGGATGCTGGTCATTCAAGGAAGGGAAGCTCATTCTTTTACCCGGCCTACATCATAAATGGGTTTATTTCTTTGCATGCAAATTCTACTGGGTTTCGGTAAAGTCTCCGGATTAGTTTAAAACGACGGAATAAAAAACCTGGACAATGCTCGGCTGGAGGTTTACGCTTCAATGTCGCTGATTCGCTCATTTCACTGTCAATCAAAAAGGGATTCCGCTTCAGACAGATCATCCAGTCATCACGCAGAAGCCCATAGACCCCCCGGAGGCGGGACAAATCGCAGCATTTGTCCAATGACCGTCCGGTTTCGCGCACCCACTCTATGCTTCCCCATCTAAGTCAGTAGATGCTCGGCGTCCGAGGGTGAAAGAGCGGCGTGGCGCTGCGTGGATGATTGAGAAGGAAGTAACCGGCGTTAAGTAGCTGGTTCTGACCCAAAGGATAGAATAGTCGATGAAATGTACACAGCAGTAAATTTTTCCCCACCATTTTAGGGGAAGCTGAGTTCGGATCTTGTGTTCCATCCCTCCTCACTTGTGAACGAGAGCTTGAGGTACTTTGGGTAGAATGTCAGTCCCGGAACTGGCACTCCACTTTTTTTCCCAGCCGCGAACCAATCCAGTAAGACTAGAAGATCACGACCCGGCGAAGCCAGCAGGACCTCATCATCCTGTAGCCACCAAACCCAGCATAATGGTGAAGCCCTGGCGGAGTTCAACCCTCACTGGAAACCAGTCCAACTTCATTCAGGGAGCGCAAGGGTCCGCCCGCTTACTGCAGCGAGGACGGAAGGTAAATTAAAAAAGAAAGTCTGCAGCAGCTTTTCATTTCTTGATATCGGCCGCAAAGAAAGGATGAAACAAAAGCAGCCGGATAAAAAAAGAATAATCAGAAATGGAATTCATGAAATGACTTCTCTCCACTGCTACAAGTTCTGCTTCACTGAGTGGTGAAATGACTTTGGGAGCATCTGGCTCGGTCCGTGCACCAGAACCAGCCTTCCTGATGGAGTAGATGTTCCTCACGTGCACGGTCACACAGCATCACTTCTTTTTCTTGCTCCGCAATGAAACAACAAGCTTGGCTATTTTATTGCCTCACAGCTGAAGCTTTTTTTTCACCCGGCCTGCAGCAGGAGAGTAAAAATCAAATTAAATTGGGCCCACATCGCAACATTACCGGGAGGCCGCACTGAAAATAGAATAGAACCAGCCAATGTAAATAAACGGGATTAGTATCAACACTGTATGTGGAAAATATCTTTCTATTATGCTAAACACATTCCAGATTTCCTGGATCCAGTGCCACACGTGCAACCATTCTGCTTTGAGAAACCTTTCTGCTATTGATGTTCCATACCACCGATTTTGTATCCAATGCAAAGTACAATTAAGGCTGGTATTGACCCGATACTGATCTGATACTGACACTTTCACCAAAATTCACTGAATATGCCTGGTGAATTTTAGAAGTAGTGTAGTTCAAATCATCACATGAAGAATACAGCCCTCTCTCATTCTATTTTTTTAAATTTTACCATTATTAGAGCCCTGTTGACATGAAATAACAACCCTGTAGTCACCTTTACGCTCCTATTATCACAAGACGGCTGTTTGCTATCAAGCTAGTGAGCTAACAAGCTAGCGAGCTAACCAGTTAGCCTTGACTTTATTTCTTGTAAACTTAAGTTACCACTTCCACACTGGATGTGAGGAGAACTTTTTTCACTCTATCATAGAGACCTCATGCAGTCTTAAGGTAATGTAAGGTAATGTTGTGGCACTACTGCCGCCTAGTGGCCAGAATACTACATATATGTTTTGACTAATAACAGACGGTAGTCTACCACAGAACAACCAACATTTATTGTTTCATGAATTTCTGGAAAACCATGATATAGCGAGGGAGCAATAAATGAAAGTGGTCCAAAAAAACAAAACAATCCATCAAGTCAAAAACATGGCGCGCTCGCTCAGTAATCCCTTGGTTATCTTATCACTTAGAGAATCTCCACAGAGTAGTATTCCTTATTTGCAAATGGAATATTTTCATAGGGCCGCACGGTGGCTGAGTTGGTAGCACGGTGGCCTCAAAGTCAGGAGGTTCAGGGTTGGAATAGTTTGCATGTTCTCCCCGTGCGTGCGTGCGTGGGTTTTCTCCGGGTACTCCGGTTTCCTCCCGCGTTCCAAAAACATGCATGTTAGCTTCATTGGCCGCTCTAAATTGTCTATCGGTGTGAATGCTTGTTGGTCTGCCCTGCCATAGACTGGCGACCAGTCCAGGATGTACCCCGCCTCTCAAACCCAAAGTCAGCTGGGATTGGCTCCAGCATCCCCGTGACCCTAATGAGGATAAGCGGCATAGAAAATGAATGAATGAATGAATATGTTCATAGTTAGAACATTGAAAACCTGCTTACAGCCTTCTACACTAAATTTGCTTTTTAACATTATTAGAGCCCTCTAGACATGAAATAACACCCCTATAGTCACCTTGACACTCACACATGAAGTACACCAAGTATGATGATGCAGTGGCTAATGTCTTATTGATGTAGATAACACTACATATCATGACAACACATACATACCCCAGCATACGTTCTTTTCCACTTGATGTGCTCACTAAATAGACTTTTTTTAAACTATTTTTTTTACTACTCAAGAATCACTGCTAATCTTGGAACGCTCACATGCAATTCAACATGCGAGTTGAACGTGAAAGATAAAAATTCCTAAATCTTCTTGTAAACTGGTCACTAGGTGTTAAAAATGATTAATTGACCAAACTATAACCAACACAGAAAGTAATTTAGAAACCAAAAAGTAATAAAAACAACAACAAGAAAGAACTTTCCCAAAGCTGAAATCTTTCAGTCTGTATTATGTCTTATTAGTGTCTTATTTTCTCTTATTATGTTTACTATATTGGGTAATAAAACCGTAAAGGTGATTATAGGGGTGTTATTTCATGTCTAGAGGGCTCTAAAAATATTAAAAAACATATTTAGAAGACAGTAAACAGGTTTCCTTTGCTCTAACTACAGCAAAATTCCATAAAGGTGATTATAGGGGTGTTATTTCATGTCTAGAGGGCTCTAAAAATATTAAAAAACATATTTAGAAGACAGTAAACAGGTTTCTATGCTCTAACTACAACAAAATTTCATTTATAAATAATGAATCCTACTTTTGCAGACATTCACTTATCGTGGTTGGGTCTGGAATCGATTAACCGCGATAAACGAGGGACGACTGCACAGTGATGGGGCGTCCAAACTTTGTACGCAGAAGACCACAATGTGAAAAACGAAAGGATATTCTAACGATAGTATTTTGTAAAGCAACATATGCTAAGAAGTTGGTTTTTCGAGGAAAAAGTGCATCTCGGGTTCGAGTTATAGGTGGAAAGGTACAATGTAATATTAACATCAACTGGTTTTTTTAAATGTACCAAATATTTTCAACTTTCTTCTGAATTTGTATGAACTGAATTTGAAAACATCTTATTTCAGGGGTGTCCAAAATGCGGCCCATGGCACATTGTTCAAATAAAGTTCAACACTTGAAAAAACAGCAATAATGTGTCAAATAAAATGTAACGATGTAAAGAAAAAAGCTGACACGTTGATACTTATAATAAAAAATAACCCAGAGCTTTGGCTATAAAAAATGTAAATAAGAGTTTGAATTACAATAAACAGAGTAAAAAACAAAAAGGCAAACAAAAAGGAGTTTCAGGGCGAATGTGTTTGTTATTTACTGTGATATTGTCACACAAGCAGCACAGCTCCCTTTCAAATGCTAATTGTCGCTCATGCATAAATCAGAACTCGCAGCTCTAGAGGTGACACGTTCTTTTGTTACCGACCAGTTCGGGAGCAGCAGGGTTCAAACAGGCGCCCTGTTGTTTGCTTTTTGAAAGCTGAATCAAAGTCCACGCACGCTAAACTTGGTTGCACGACAAGGTAGGACGTTTTGATGTTTTGGTTTATTTTGCTGGTTCGAGTGCGCCACCTGTTGGCTCCCCTCGCTCACGAACACCTCATAACGGCACTGGATGAACTCGGCGGAAGAACAACACGTAGCAGGAGGGATTCCAACCTGTTGCTCTATACAGTATAGTACATATACATAGTAGTACATATAGCAGTATGTATAGTACTTATTCTATATATATTGCATATACATACAGTAGTAGTACATATGCTATATATACTACATATACATAGTAGTACCTATAGTAGTACATAGAGTAGTATATATAGTAAATAGTACATTCCATTCCAATTCCAAAATGGAGTAGACTGGAATGGTTTCCTTCGGTGGGCAGGGCCCAAGCGATTGTTGGATGAATCAAAACGTCAGATTATTTGACGATGGGAAATAATTGTTTAGAATGTGCTTTGCGATAATGTCATGTCTAAAAAGCACTCACAGGCGGCTCGTCTTGCTTGCGACAAAACAAAAACACACAAAGTAAATTCATTCATTCATTCATTTTCTGTACCGCTTGTCCTCATTAGGGTCACGGGGATGCTGGAGCCTATCCCAGCAGGCTTTGGGCGAGAGGCGGGGTACACCCTGGACTGGTCGCCAGCCAATCGCAGGGCACATATAAACAAACAAACATTCACGCTCTAATGGACAATTTAGAGCGGCCAATGAAGCTAACATGCATGTTTTTGGAATGTGGGAGGAAAGCGGAGTACCCGGAGAAAACCCACACACGCACGGGGAGAACATGCAAACTCCACACAGAGATGCCCAACGGAGATTTGAACCCAGGTCTTCCAGATCTCCTGACTGTGTGGCCAATGTGCTAACCACTCAGCCACCGTGCGGCCCATTATATTTGTTGTACTCTTTTATCACCTTTTGTGTCAGAGCCAATTATGCAAATGAGAGGAGGAGTCCTGTGGCCCCTCCCTCCTGGCCTCACAACCCACCGCCATAGATTGCGGTCCTGTGGGGAAAATATTGTTTGGTTTAGTTATTTTGCTTCTTCTTTGTTTCCTTCAGGCTTATCCCTCCAGGGGTCACCATAGCGGATCAGTTGCCTCCATCTAACCCTGTCTTCTCTACGTTTCACTACATCCATAAACCTCCTCTTTGCTCTTCCTCTAGGCCTCCTGCCTGGCAATTCAAAACTCAGCATCCTTCTACCAACATATTCACTATCTCTCCTCTCCTCCATCTCAGTCCGGCCTCTCTGACTTTATCTCCAGAACCTCTAACATGTGCTGTCCCTCTGATGTGCTCATTCCTGATCCTGTCCATCCTGGTCACACCCAAACAGAACTTCAGCATCTTCATCTCAACAATTGCATGTAATAAAATGACATTTGGAATTCATCTGAAATTTGTTCAGACTAATACGCTAAGAAAAGAAACTATTAATCGTTATCTTCATCCTTGATATTTAGCTTTGGTTCTCTTTTTCAATAAGGCAACTAGTGACAAATGTAGCAACTTTTTCTTCCATTCTCATACACTTTTGGAGAGTCTAACATGACGTCCCTCCCACTCCATTTAAAAGAGGCTCCATTTAATAATATAATCTAATAAACACACAAACCTGTATGTCTAAAAATGTGTGCTCGCCTTTTATCTCGCGCACAGTCGATTATGCAAATTAGACGAGGAGTCACGTGGCCCCGCCCCCGGAGCACCCAACCAAGCAGCACCCCTGCGGGATCTCCTCTTTGTATGCAATAAAAGGAAATATGCCCACGCTGCTCCATTATTTGATAAATAAGTTGGGTTCTCAAACTTTTGAGATCAATCAGCCGATAACGGCAAACTCATAAGTTCACAAAGTCTTGGTATCAGTGTAAGCTCCGGTACCTGCCACCAACTGGACGGGATCTCCGCAAATGTGCCCAGCCCTCCAAAGGTGTAGCACCGGTACATGTGATCCAGAGACTCGGAGCAGTGCCACAGCAGGCCGAAGCTGACCGAGTCCTTGCCGGAGTGCTGAAGGTGGTTGTTCCTCAGCTGCTCCCTCACGATCCAGGCCGGGGAGATGAAACTGAGACTGCACACGGCGACCAGGGCGGAGGAAAGGAGCACCCAGAAGCAACCCACGCAGCTGAACATGGTGGCGGCGTGGGGCAGAGAGCCGCTCCCGAACCCTCCTGCTTCCTCTTCTTCTTCTTCTTCCTTCTTCTTGCGTGCTAGAAGCCAACGCATTTGGATCCCGCGGACCCAAAAGTCTACTTGTGCCTCTTAGCAGGACCCCAGCTGCAACACATCCCGCACAGCGGCGTGCGTGCGTGCGTGCGTGCGTGCAGGCGCGCCTCCTTTAAGTGAGGAAAGCAAAAAAAAAAAAAAAAACGCACCAGCAGCGGGAGGCTGATTAGAAAAAACAGTCAAGTGGAGAAGAGCCCGCTCTAAATCTTTGTGTGCGCGCAGGTGGATGGACCGGAGCTCTCAGTCTGCGTAAACACGTCAAGGACGTCACTGACAACACTTCCGGAGTCTACTTTCAAAATAAAACATGGCCAAGGCGACAGCCCTTATGTTTTTTTTGTGGGGAATCAATTAATAATAATTGTACCACAGAAATATTGGAGACTTCCTTTGGTTTACTGGTGCTTACTCCATTTAAGCTGGCAAATACGATCCCTTGTCTGGCCATGAGTTGGTAATTTTAGCTTTATAATTAATAAACGCATGAAAAAACACCCCATCCCTTTGTACTCCAAAGTTATAATTACTAATCGACAGAATACACCAATTATTTTGAAGGCGGTCGCGTATCTGGTATGCCACACACTACTGACATACCTCATTATTGTTGGTTCATGTCCAGCATACAGGTGCAGTCAGGATGGGTTGCTCGTAGGAAATACTGCCCTCACCTGGACACGGGTGCAACTACACGGTTACTTTCCGTTGTTTCAAATGTTTTTATTCAATTAAAAAGAAATACCAACGACTAATTCGTGGAATTGTTAAAAATTACAATCTATCCATTTTTTATAAATACTACATGAAATAGTTACTTTAATATTGTTTTTATTTCATGTTTAGTATACAAGCACAGTCAGGGGTGGCATTATTACAGTACTACATTGCGGGAAATACTGCCCTCACCTGGACACGGGTGCAACTACACGGTTACTTTCCGTAGGTTTCAAATGTTTTTATTCAATTAAAAATCAATACCAACGACTAATTCGTGGAATTGTTATTAAAAATTACAATCTATCCATTTTTTAAGAATACTACATGAAATAGTTACTTTAATATAGTTTTTATTTCAGGTTTAGGATACAAGCACAGTCAGGGGTTGCATTATTACGTTACTACATTGCGGGAAACACTGCCCTCACCTGGACACGGGTGCAACTACACGGTTACTTTCCGTAGGTTTCAAATGTTTTTATTCAATTAAAAATCAATACCAACGACTAATTTGTGGAATTGTTAAAAATTACAATCTATCCATTTTTTATAAATACTACATGAAATTGTTATTTTAATATAGTTTTTAATTCATGTTTAGGATACAAGCACAGTCAGGGGTTGCATTATTACGTTACTACATTGCGGGAAACACTGCCCTCACCCGGACAGAGTCGTGATTACACAGTTACTTTCCATACGTTTGAAATCTTCTTTTCCTTTCGGGTCGTCCTTGCTTGTCCCTGCAGGGGTCGCCACAGCGAATCAATTCCATTTTTATCATTATTCAAAGTATTAATGGCTAATATATTATATTTTAGCCATCAAATATAATTTATCACACGTTTTAATATGTTACTTTTATTGGAAAACTGTGGCTGAATGGGTAGCACGTTGGCCTCGCTGCCAGGGTTGGAATCTCCGTTGGGCATCTCTGTGTGGAGTTTGCATGTTCTCCCCGTGCGTGTGTGGGTTTTCTCCGGGTACTCCGGTTCCCTCCCACATTCCAAAAACATGCATGTTAGCTTCATTGGCCGCTCTAATTTGTTTATAGGAATGAATGTGAGTGTGAATGTTTGTCTGCCCTGCGGTTGACTGGTGACCAGTCCAGGGTGTACCCCACCTCCAGTCCGCTGGGATAGGCTCCAGCATACCCGCGACCCTAATGAGGATAAGCGATATAGAAAATGAATGAATTAATTAGGACTTTATTATTGTTTGTTCATGTCTAGGAAAGTTCAGTCAGGAAGCATCAATTGGTTGCGTTACATTGCGGGAAACACCGCCCTCACCTGGACAGAGTCGCAATTACACAGTCACGTTCCATACCTTTTAAATGATTACTAAAAACATTATTGGCTAATATATTATATTTCACTTATCATATATAACTTATGATATATTTTGATTGATGGAATTTTATTTCAAACACACACAGGGTTTACTTGAAGTGCCTCACATCACAATTCACAATTCCACATGTCCGAAAGGGAGCAGGAAGAAGCAGAGCTAATTCAGTCCTACCTCCTCTACATCTCACATCAATTGCTAGTACACATGTTCACTTCCTGTATTCAACATGCACCAGTCCAATGTTAACTTATTCTTTTCAGTCAAAGCAATTCATTATAAATTATTATTATTATAAGCGTTGAGAGAGAAAATAATATATAATAATAATAAAAAAACAGACACAGAAAAGCAAGTACTATGTAAGAGCACCCATCCATAAACATGAACATACTCCAGCCTCCATGTCTCTGTGTTGTAACGAGACGTTTTGTTTATATAAACATTTAAAACAACGAATGCTCTGAGATTGCTTTTGTCCGGGTCCCAGACTATTCCACAGCTGAACCCCACAAACAGACAAAGACAAACATCTTGTAGTATTTGCCTGCGGGGTATCAAAGTTCCCTAAGCCTCTCAAATCATACGGCTGATCTCTGCGGGAAACAATGTTCTGAATATTAATCGGTAATAGGTTATGCGATGCTTTAAACATAAACATTGCTGTATGCAGTTTTACAAGATCATGTCATTTTTGATTTGGAAAATAGCGGGTTGGTGTGATCAAGATACCTCGCCTTATGAATATTTGTAATGCCTTCTTTTGTACATAAAAAAACGACTCTATTGTGGTGTTGGAGTTACTGCCCCACACTTCCACACAGTAAGTCGGGTATGGAAGAATCAGGGAACAATATCAAGTATGAAGTGCACGTCAATCAAGGACATGTATTGATTTGATATTTGCATAATATGTTTTCCAGTTTAACTTATGGTCAATCGTTAACATTTTATTTCTGCAACATACTCAATTTTAACACCACTAACCTCAACCCATTTTTGCAACCTCAATGAATGATTTCCAAATATCATTACTTTGGTCTTATTTAGGTTTAAGAATGATTTATTACTTTCCATCCATTTTTGGATTTTACTCAATTCATTATTTACACTGAGGATAAGATCATTGAAACTGTTATTGCTGTAAAATATATTTGTGTCATCTGCAAACAATATACATTTTACCAACTGAGAAACATTAAAAATGTCAATGATATACAAATTGAATAATTTGGGGCCCAATACTGACCCCTGGGGAACCTCACAAACAATGCCAAGACACCTGGAAGAAAACTGACCCATATGAACATACTGCACTCTATCGCTTAAATAACTTTTGACCCATTTCCCAGCTACCCCACGTATACCATACCGTTCTAATTTTTTTAGTAATATTTCATGATTTATTGTGTCAAATGCTTTTTTAAGATCTATAAAAATACCTATTGCATATTTTTTATTATCCAGTGCCTTAGATGTTTCCTCAGTAGCATCGATTATGGCCATTGAAGTAGATCTATTACTTCTAAAGCCATATTGACCTTCATTGAGTAAATTCTGCTTTTGTCTGAATTTATTTTATTTCCTATCAAAAACTTTTTCATGGGTTTTTGATAATTGAGGAAGAAGTGAAATTGGTTTATAATTAGTAAAATCATGTTTGTTTCCATTTTTAAACACAGGAATAACTTTAGCAATTTTCATTTTTCTTGGAACATAGCCATTTTGCAGAGACAGATTGCAAATACAAGTCAAGGGTGTAATTATATTACTTATGATCTTTTTTATTAGCATCATATTGATGGAGTGACAATCTGTTGAGAATTTATTTTTTTTAATTGCTGGACAATAGTAAAGATTTCACATTCAGTAACAGCAGAGAGTCCAATTCTTTTGATAGTTCTTTCAAAATTAAGCTCCATTGCTTGATTCGGAATCTCTGCTGCTGGTTCAGGACCAACATTTACAAAGAATTTATTGAAGTTATTAACTATTCTGTTGTCATGAATTACACCGCTCGTATCAATACAAATATATGGATATGTATATTTCTTTAATCCTTTCTTAGTAATACTATTTAACACCTACCATGTTCTTTTTATATTACATTTATTTTCCAGCAATATTTTTTTGTAATACAACTTCTTAGCCATTCTCATAATTGTTATCACTTTCCTTTTGTACATCTTGTATCTATCCTCAGCTTCTTTTGTTTTTAATTTAATTATTTTTTTCCTTGCAAGGATTTGCAGGCCTTTTGAAATCCAAGGGCTTTTTAAGTATTTGATTTGTTTACAAAATACTCTGACAGGACAGTGCTTTTATACAATGAGGATATAATTTCTGTAAACAATTATAAGGTGTTTCTCTATCTCTCTCTGCAAACCTTAGTCCAATTTTGTCATTTTAAATCCTCATTTAATGCATGTATTGCTTCATCAGTACGTACTCGTCTGTAGCATGCAGTATTAGTTGTTTTCTTCTCGCAAATATTTAAATCGTACACTTTATATATAAAAACTGGTAAATGGTCTGTAATGTCACTAACAAACAACCCACTAATTGTTCTATTCATCAAATTATTAGTAAAAATATGATCGATTAAAGTTGCACTGTATGGAGTAATCCTACCAGGTTTTGTAATAGACGGAAAAAATGACATACTGTACATTCGATCAATAAAGTCATTGGTGGGCTTATGATTGCTTGGACTCGACCGATCAATATTAAAGTCCCCACATATAAATATAGACTTGTCATCAAGTGCAGAAAACAATTTCTCCATCCATTCACTAAAAGTGTCTATATTGGATCCAGATGTTCTATAAACACTGCTGCCCCCACCTGGACACATCTCGAACTGCAGCTACTTTCCATAGTTCTTTCAGATGTTTCACTTGAATTGAAATGTTCATTCATTCATTTTCTATGCCGCTTAGCCTCATTAGGGTCACAGGTATGCTGGAGCCTATCCCAGCTGACTGGAGGCGGGGTACACCCTGGACTGGTCACCAGTCAACCGCAGGGCACATACAGACAAACACATTCACATTCACACCGATTTGAATTACTAACTCATCGTATTGATATATAAATCATTTAGTCACTAATATACACCAATGTTTGTAATGTCATATTTTTAATGCAAAAAGCAACGAAAGGAGACCAACCCTTTTATAATGGATGTATTTAAATCATACACAATTTAAATATATTTAGAGTAGGTACACATACATAGGAGAAAACATTAGTGGTACATAGTACCAAGTTTCTTTGCGGGCTCTTTTCCGCACCTCAGCAAGTAAGGCTCAGAAGAAAAAAACAAAAAAAGCTGAATAAGTTGAGCACACTTCCAGTTGTTTCTGAGATGCATACAAAAAGAAGGACATTAAAAAACCAACTAATATTTATATCGGGAAGTCTACATCATACGTACAGGTACGTACTGTATAGGTGTATATCTTTATAGCAGGGATGTTTCCATCACAAGTGGAGCGTTTGAAGTTATAGGGAGTTTTTATTCTTCGCTCAGTAAAAGTGCAAAGTTTAATACGAGAGGTATCAGCTCCTCCCCTTTGTCATTGTCACCTTTGCAGAGAACGTACAAATAATGTTCTTACCTCCGTCAGCAGTTGCCACAGAACCCCAGGAAGTGTGTGCTTAAGCCAAAGCTGATGATTGGGCTACCTTTTAAGACAAAAGTTCTTCTAAAAACGAGGAATGGTTTAAAAAAAGAAAAAGCGGGGGGTATTTCAGTCTGTGTCACATCCTGCGGAGGTTCGAGACGAGACTTGACTGGCGAGGTTTCTCCAAGAACCACGCTGCCTTCAATGTCACCGACTTCCGATCACTTCAGTCCAGCACATGTACACCTTGGTAGTGTTATGGTGTCGGAGCGGTTGGGCCGTCAGTCCACCTGGGGGTCATAACTGCAAACAAATGAACATCGTCAACGCACACGGAAACCAACACTGACAAGGTCGCGTACCTTGGTGGACTTGCCCGGACTGCCGTGGTTTGGCTGCTGGACAACATCGTTGACGATCATCTTAGCGATCTGCCAGGCCATTTCCTCCTGGGCCTTGAGTAAATCATTCAGGCACATTCACGTACTGTACATTCGGCATTTCAATATTAGGCGGCTCACCTCGTTGGAGTTGCCCTGCACCCATTTCTTCATGGCTTGGGAGAACATGGAGCCTGCATGGCGGGAGAGGTGGAAGTGCGACACTTTTAAACACCCCCTACCAACTCAGTGAAACAAAGAAAACACGAGCAAAGATGCTTTGGATGGAAGTCCGTTTTTCCCCCACCAAAGAAGACAAATATCCACACGAGAAGTCACTATTATGAGACTAAAAGTCATAATTATGAGATAAAAAGTCAAAATGATGATAAAAAAACCTTAAAAATATGAGGGTAAAAGTCATAATTATGAGATAAAAAGTTAAAATTAGGAGATAAAATGTCGAAATTATAGAATAAAAAGTCAATCATGAGATAAGAAAGTCATAATTATGAGATACTAAGTCAAAATGATGATAAAAAACCTTAAAATTATGAGGGTAAAAGTCATAATTATGAGATTAAAAGTCACAATTATGAAATAAGTGACAATTTTGAGATAGAAAGGTCATTATTATGTGATAAAATATTATGATATGTGATATATTATATTATAATTGACATAAAAAGTCAATTATGAGATACAAAGTCAAAATAATGAGGTAAAAGGCTTAAATTATGAAATAAAACATTAAAATTATGAGATTAAAAGTCACAATTATGACTTTTTATTTTGTAATTATGACTTGCCATAAGCATATTGTTTTTTTTGGGGCTTCCTCGGTTTTTAGACCGGCAGGCATATGAGGAGGAAATGATGACGAGCGTTTTGTACCTTTGGATTTCTTCACATCCGGTTCCGGTTCTGCCTCTCTGATAAACTGTCCCAGTTCGTTCACCCTCCCGAACGTCATCCTTCTGAGCACAGCAAACGTCACACACCATCTTACATGGCTGTTTTTTTCTGATGAGCTCTACTATGTTGGGGAATAGGCGTGTAGAGGTGACTATAGGGGTGTTATTTCCTGTCTATGGGCCTCTAATAATGTTAAAAATGTACCTAGATGGCCGTGTACCGGTTTTCTATGCACTAACTATGAAAATATTTGATTTATGAATAAGGAGTACCACTTCTTTGTGCGACACTCACCCGGCGTACGGCCTCTGGTACAAAGATTCCGGATCCAGGCTGGCGGCATCTACCGTTATGGCCTCGTCAAAGTTTTTCAGGATTTTTATCGCTGCCTTTCGGCCGCCAGACTGCCATGGAGATAGCATTTCAGAAATAAATATGGTGTAGCCACATGATGACTGCTTGGCATTAAGACACTAACAAGACCCAACAACTGGAAATGTCAGCCATGTTGCGCCTTGGGGAAGGAAGGAAGGGGAGGAAAGGTCGGGGGCACCTGTGTCTGAGAGCACTCGCTGGCGCTTGAACTTGAGCGCTCGTGGTCCGCCTGCCCGCCCTGACCCGGAGCACCGACATTCACAAACTCGTCCGCCCGCACGGAATTGAGGAGGTCACTCAGGTATTTGTAGTAAAGGTTACTTGACAGGAAGCCCGGCATGTAGACCTGGACACACGGCAAACCTGCAAAAAACTGTTTGGAGAAATACTTCCTGAAGTTTCCCTGTCCTTCTCAACCTTCTCCATGGTGGTCCACGCTTGTCGAAGGGGAGTGGTAAAACATTCGGGGAGCGGCCCGCCCTCTCGGCAGATGTTGGACTCGATCTCCATGCGGACCGAGTCGCCAAAGCCCAGAGGGTTGGTCGCTTGGAGTGAGAAATACCTGAGGAGGAAATGGATGAGGGATTTTATTGTCTCTTACATTGAGGAAAACACCGCCCCCACCTGGACACAGTCGGAACTACAGTTACTTTCCACACGTTTTCAATGGTTATTTAAAAAAAACAAACATATTTTTTTAAAAAAAGGTTATTTATAAATTAAAAAACATAAAATAACATTTAAATATGTGAATTAAATATCAAAACAATCAAAACAAACAAATACCGATGAAATGAAATAAAATTAAATAAAGTCAAAATAATTACATTAAATGTTACTTTATCATTTTAAATTTATTACATTTATTTTCTAAGAATTTTTTTTCAATGTTTGAAATGTATTATTTCTTTTTAACATTTTTAAAATTTTTAAAACGTTCTTTTCACTTAATTTGTGTTGTTTTATTTTTTTATTTAAATTGTATTTGATTTTTAATTACCTTCATTGAATGTGTGATTGTTTTTACAATGAAATTCAAAATGTCATTCTAAAATTTCAAAAATCCACCTGGAATCGACTTAAACCAACAAATACACGAATGGCAAGAATGCATGCCGACACAAGTGCTGTATTTTGAGGTCCAAAATATTGGACCCAAAATTATCGCATGCGTAGTGGACGGCCTTTTGATAGAATATGTATCCGGGACGCCGATAAATGCACGTACTTGTCGTAAAGAATCATGGCATCATTTTGGGCTTCCTGGCCGTCGTACTGGCCCCTCTTTGCCGCCAGCTGGTTTTGGAAGTTGTCCGCCGCGAGCCAGAACTGCAGTACATTCATTGCCTCCTCCTTTTCCATGTACTGCAAGATGGCGGAAAGTGCAGAACCACATCATGACATGTACCCCTTTGTTTCATAACCATGTGACCTTCAACATCGTATCATATACAGTAGTGCTCGAAATAATAATAGTCCAGTGGGATTACCCAGATTAATCGCAGTTATTAGCATATTTTTATTGCTACATGGCAAACAATTTACCAGTAGGTGCAGTAGATTCTCAGAAAACAAGACCCAGCATTCATGATAAGCACGCTCTTAAGGCTGTGCAATTGGGCAATTAGTTGAAAGGGGGGTGTTACAAAAATAGCAGTGTGGCATTCAATCAGTGATCAATTTAGTGAAAAATAGGAGTGAATCAGGTGGGCCCTATTTGAGGATGAAAGCAGCACTTGTTGAACATCATTTCTCCTGGAAAACCTGAGGAAAATGAGTCGTTTCAGACATTGCTCAGAAGAACAGCATACATTGATTAAAAAGTTGATTGGAGAGGGGAAAACTAATGAAGAGGTGCAAAAATGTTTTGGCTGTTCAGCTAAAATGGTCTACGGTGCATTAAAATGGAAAACAAAACCAGAGACACGTGGCAGAAAACAGAAGACAATCAAAATGAGTCAAAGAATAGCCAGAATGGCAAGGGCTCAGCCAATGATCAGCTCCAGGATGATCAAAGACAGTTTGGAGTTACCTGTAAGTACTGTGACAGTTAGAAGACGTCTGTGTGAAGCTAATCTATTTACATAAATCCCCCGCAAAGTCTCTCTGTCAAAAAAAGGCACATGTGCAAAAGAGGCTATAAAAACTGTGGTCATACAAATAAATATTAGTTTAGTCATTCACAGGATTGGCAAATCCTAGAAACAAAAAAGTTTGTACAAAATAATTTTGAGTTGTAAAGTCAACGGAAGACGCTGATATTTTTTTTAACCCCTTTCAACTAATTGCCCAATTGCACAACCTTGAGAGCGTGCTTATCATGAATGCTTGGGCTTGTTTTCTGAGAATCTACTGCACCTACTGGTGACTTGTCTGTCATGTAGCAATAAAAATATGCTAATAACAATAATTCATCTGGTTAATCACATTGAACTGCTGTTATTTGGATCACTACTCTTAGCTATACAGCAGCAAAACTATACATTTTTTTTAGCTATTCAATGCTCTCTTCATACTTTATTGTAGCATAAATATGAAGTACTAACGTTGGACATGACAGACTAAATACCTTGCTTAGAAATATGCAGTAGTTGTTTATGCACAGCATGAGTCACACTACTGACACATACGCTGTCTCGTCTTTTAACAAAACAAAGTGCATGTGACGCAGGAAGTGATGCAACGCGCTGCGCTACACAGGAGTTGTTGTTAAAAAGATGAATGATAAAAAAAACAACAACAGAGAGATGTTTGCACAGTTTTACAGTGGATGACTGGCAGCAGTGTTCACTATTTATGCATTTGAAAACGACAGCAAGGACTTATATTATTGATAATACAGTACATGCAAAAATGACACAAGTACCTCGAAAAATACTCTCACTGTTACACCATATGACAGGCTCACCATATTTTCATGAACAAATCACGTGACCGTTGTTTTGTAATTTCCATCAAGACACCACATTTGAACGTGTGTGTGCGTGCAGGCAGGGTTACTGTCTTGGGAACGTTCAGGCCTAACTCACCTCAGAGAAGTAGAAGAGCGCCGACTCGCAAAACAAGATGTCAGCCAGGAACACCGAGCCGCTTGTCAACACTTCAATTTGGTACTTGCAGAAATGGTGACTCCGCAGGAATTCCACAAAGAACCTTTAAGAATGAGATTGGAAGAGCTGTGACGCATATGAACACGTAATAAGAAGAAAACAAGTTTTAATCACAGGCATGACGTTTATCTTGTGTGACAATTAACGCCACCAGAAAATAACCTTGCATTGCTATAAAGTAGCGTAGAAGATAACACACACTGGTGCCTCAGTTAAAGTCCGCCCCGGTTAGAGCGTTTTTGAACATCCAACGCATCTTGCAATACTCGCACGTGATGGTGCAATAAATCAGAGTTGCAGAGAAAAACACCACGTAACAAACACAAGGGACAAGGTTGAAGGACTTCCGAATTTTACGGCTTAAAGAAAAGACCGTGTCTTCAAAGGCATGAAAATGGGACGGGAGTGGCTGCGTCATTGGCCACGTGCGTACACATCTACTCCGGTTCCAGTTTCTGTGTAAAGGTATCAAGCATGAAGGGTCACCGTCTCATTTTACATCCAAACCACTCGTTTCTGCTTCCAACCAAACATAAGCATTCCGACTTACTGTTGTTGGATGGATGGAAATTCCATTCCGTTTTTGCAAATTGCGGTTGCAGCAGAATAATGTGTTTATTTAGTTAATTCATAGTTTTGCGGGGGTTTTCCCCAACAATCCGGGTTCAAGTGACGTTAAATGTTCAATTCTCCATCAATGTGTCATTTTTTATTATTTGTACATATTTTCTGCATGCAAAACAATTATTTTTTGTCTATGAAATGTGTTTTGGGTGTCTTGGATTTACATTATTTTGTATGGGAAAATTTGCTTTGGTTAGAGTCCATTTTGGTTTGAGTGGGACTTTGTGGAATGAATTGATTGGATTTACATTATTTTCTATGGGAAAACTTGCTTTGGTTAGAGTCCATTTTGGTTTGAGTGGGACTTTGTGGAACAAATTGATTGGATTTACATTATTTTCTATGGGAAAACTTGCTTTGGTTAGAGTCCATTTTGGTTTGAGTAGGACTTTGTGGAAAGGATGAATTGGATTTACATTATTTTTTGTGGGAAAATTTGCTTTGGTTATAGTCCATTTTGGTTTGAGTAGAACTTTGTGGAACAGATTCATGTTGTTAAGCAAGGCACCAGTGTACACTTGTGTTACACGCCCTTTTAAACATTACTGGCTGCATGTAGGAATGGGTATCGTCCACAAATTACACCAAACAAATCACCACTTAAATAAGTCACACACAGCCACTTACTTTTCGGTCTGGTATTGTCCCCCGAGAAGATCATGTGGATGCTTGCTGAAAAGGGGAGAGCCTACTACCCTTTTATGAGATATGGTATTTTTCCTATAGTACTGGAATTCTGGGAAATGACCAACAATATCTGCCACTCTCCCTGTATGTTTAATAACTCCACCGGAAAACACATACAGTAACCACTTTGGATTTACTCATATCTACTTTTAGCACATTTTCATTTTCAATACAGACTATTGCATATTTAAGCATGATATGGATTTTGACTAAATTACATTATTATTACAAACATTTCAACGCATAAAAATGGTTAAATGAACTAAGATACAAACATAAGGCATTCGGAAAATCAATTCAAAGACCAACGTAAGTAATGATATGTAGTATTCTACACCTCCTCCCTGAGTCACCACCTTAACGTGGTGGAGGAGTTTGCGTGTCCCAATGATCCAAGGAGCAAAAGTCAGGGCCTTTCATGCCCCTGGTAGGGTCACCCATGACAAACAGGTCCTAGTTGAAGGACCAGACAGAGAATGGCTCAACAGACCCTGATGATAATTAAAACCATTGGACTTCGTTTTCCCTTGCCCGGACGCGGGTCACCGGGGTGGGTCCCCCTCTGGAGCCAGGCCTGGAGGTGGGGCACGATGGCGAGCGTCTTGTGGCCGGGCCTGCACCCATGGGGCCCGGTCGGGCACAGCCTGAAAAGGTAACGTGGGTCCCCCCTCCCATGAGCTCACCACTCGTAGGATGGGCCAAAGGGGTTGGGTGCTAAGTGAGCTAGGTGGCGGCCGGAGGCAGAGGCCTTGGCGGTCCGATCCTCGGCTACAGAAGCTAGTGGTTGGTACGTGGAACGTCACCTCTCTGACGGGGAAGAAGCCTGAGCTGGTGCGTGAGGTGGAGAAATTCAGGCTAGATATAGTCGGACTCACCTCAACGCATGTCAAGGGCTCTGGAACCAGTCCTCTCGAGAGAGGCTGGACTTCATTCCACTCTGGTGTTGCCAGCAATGAGAGGCGACGGGCAGGGGTGGAAATTCTTGTTGCCCCCCGGCTCCAAGGCTGCACATTGGAGTTTAACCCAGTAAACGAGAGGGTAGTTTCCCTACGCCTTGGGGTGGAGGGACGGGTCCTGACTGTTGTTGTTTGCGCTTATGCACCAAACAGCAGTTCAGAATACCTGCCCTTTTTGGAGTCCTTAGAGGAAGTACTAGAGACTGCTCCCTTGGGGGATACACTTGTTCTGCTGGGTGACTTCAACGCTCACGTTGGCAACGACAGTGAGACCTGGAGTGGTGTGATTGGGAGGAACTGCCCCCCTGATTTTAACCCGAGCGGTGTCTTGTTATTGGACTTCTGTGCTCGTCACGGATTGCTTATAACAAACACCATGTTCAAGCATAAGGGTGTCCACATATGCACTTTGCACCAGGACACCCTGGGTCGCAGTTCGATAATTGACTTTGTGGTTGTGTTGTCGGACGTGCGGCCACATGTTTTGGACACTCGGGTGAAGAGAGGGGCGGAGCGGTCAACCGATCACCACCTGGTGGTGAGTTGGTTCCGATGGTGGGGGAGGATGCCAGTCAGACCTGGCAGACCCAAACGCATTGTGAGGGTTTGCTCGGAATGTCTGGCAGAGTCCCCTGTCAGAAGGAGTATTAACACCCACCTACGGGAGAGCTTTGACCATGTTCCAAGGGAGGCAGTGGACAATGAGTCCGAGTGGGTGATGTTTCGTGCCTCCATTGTTGATGCGGCCGATCGGAGCTGTGGCCGTAAGGTGGTCGGTGCCTGTCGTGGCGGTAATCCCAGGACCCGTTGGTGGACACCAGTGGTGAGGGATGCCGTCAAGATAAAGAAAGAGTCCTATCAGGCCAGTTTGGCCCATGGGATCTTTGGAGGCAGCTGACAGGTACCGGAAGGCCAAGCGGTCTGCAGCTCCGGCAGTCCGCTGTCGTTTTATGGACTTGGAGAAGGCATTCGACCGTGTTCCTCGGGGAATACTGTGGGAAGTGCTCCGGGAATATGGGTATCGGACCTCCTAATCCAGGCGCTTTATTCCCCGTATGACCGGTGTCAGAGTTTGGTTCGCATTGCTGGCAATAAGTCCGACCCGTTTCCAGTGAGGGTTGGACTCCGCCAGGGCTGCCCTTTGTCACCGATTCTGTTCACTACTTTCATGGACAGAATTTCTAGGCGCAGCCAGGGCGTTGAGGGGTTTCGGTTTGGTGGCCGCAGGATTCGATCTCTGCTTTTTGCAGATGATGTGGTCCTGTTGGCTTCATCGAGCAATGACCTTCAACTCTTACTACTCTTCAACTTAGCTACTCTTCGCAGCTGAGAGTGAAAGCGGCTAGGATGAGAATCAGCACCTCCAAGTCCGGGTCCTTGGTTCTCGCCCGGAAAAGGGTGGAGTGCCATCTCCGGGTCGTGGAAGAGGTCCTGCCTCAAGTGGAGGAGTTTAAATACCTTAGGGTCTTGTTCACGAGCGAGGGAAGATATGGACAAGATTTGGCGTCAAGCCAAACTGGAAAGGCCTTTAGATTTAGATATTTATTGTTTGTATTTCATTTTACAGTATTTAAAACCTATCGTTTTAGGTTGCTCCCGTCTTTGAGCGGAGGCGAGTCCGGTCGCGTGAGTGGCAAAGTGGAATTGTTTGTGAGGTGATGATTGTTGTTGTTGAGATGGACAGGCGGACTGGTGCGGCGTCTGCAGTGATGCGGACTCTGCACCGATCTGTCGTGGTGAAGAGAGAGCTGACCCAAAAGTCAAAGCTCTCAATTTACCGGTCGATCTACGTTCCTACCCTCACCTATGGTCATGAGCTTTGGGTAGTGACCGAAAGGACAAGATGGCGGGTACAAGCGTCCGAAATGAGTTTTCTCCGCAGGGTGGCTGGGCTCTCCCTTAGAGATAGGGTGAGAACCACCGTCATCCGGGAGCGACTCGCAGTAGAACCGCTGCACCTCCGCATTGACAGGAGCCAGATGAGGTGGCTCGGGCATCTGGTTATGATGCCTCCCGAACGCCTTCCTGGGGAGGTGTTTAGGGCACGTCCGACCGGAAGGAGGCCTCAGGGAAGACCCAGGACACATTGGAGAGACTATGTCTTTCAGCTGGCCTGGGAACGCCTCAGCATCTGCTGGGAAGAGCTGGACAAAGTGGCCGGGAAGAGGGAAGTTTGGGCTTCTCTGCTTAGGTTGCTGCCCCCGCGACCCGACCTTGGATAAGCGGAAGAAAATGAATGGATGGTTGGATTCTACACTGAACACTAGGTGTCAGTAATGTTACACTGATGAGTGTGTCATTCTTATTTCTCCTTATTATGTCTAATATATTAGGTAATAGGAGTGTAAAGGTGACTATAAGGGTATTATTTCATGTCTAGAGGGCTTTTGTAATGTTAAAAAAAAACAATACAGAAGGTGGTAAACAGGCTTTCTATTCTCTAACTACCAAAATATTCAATTTCTAAATGAGGGATTCTCCTTTGCGGTGATTCACTCATCACTGTCATGTCTGGAACCAATTAAAGGCGGTAGATGAAGGATTACGTAAAAAAGAATAAAACTTACTGTTCCTCTAAAATGGTGAAGACAACCGACTGTGCAAAGACAAAGCAGTTTGGGTCCACCATGCCATCCTCTCCGCAAATTTTAGCTGAACACAGAAAACACAGCAAGCTAAGACGTAACGGTTCTTATAATGTCTCCCTGAAAGTAAAGATGCAGGAGATCTACATTACCAACGATATCGTTTCGGATCGGCTCGGTGATGGGGATGGGCCTCACCGCATCCGGGGAGACATACTTGGTGAAGATGGTCACCGCATCTTTCTCGATGCCTGAAATAAAACATCCCATGGATTTGAGTTACCTTCAATGTATTCCTGTAGCGAGAAGCATTTAGCAGCTAAAGCAAAACATCCTTTGATGAACAGTCCTTTCATAATAATATCTGAGCCATTCACAGTTAACAGTGGCGGTCATGGAGTTCTATAGATGTAAATCGGGCTTACTTCTCATGAGTTTGTCTGAGAGGTCTCGCACGGTGTTTGACTGCCCTTTGGAGGGCGTCTCTGCCCTGCTTTCTGCACGAGGGGTGCCAGGTTCTGCTTCTGTGGTGGAGGGGTTCTTCCGCTCTGGACTGTTCCATTCTGGGTTGAGGAGTCGGGGTAGCTCTGTTGTGACCTCGGAACCACCACTGGAGGCGGGGACGGGCTCTGCCAGGGAGCTGTGTTTGACGGAGTTGAGACTGTGCGCTCGGACCCGCGACCAGCTGGTGGACCGAAAACTCTCCGCCTCCAGCCAGAAGTGAACCAGGTGATCGTTGCCCTGTCGCTCCATGAAGCGCATCAAATGGGGGGTCGCCACATTGTCCCGGAGCACTTGGTCCACGGTCTTGGACAGTCGAGAGCGGGTATCCAGCGGCTGATAGTTCACACTGGAATGACCTAAAACACACATAGGGGTATGCCATCAATATAGATGTATATACCAAAAATGAAAACAAAAATATCTCTTTTGTGGTAGACTATTGTCTATTAATAGTCAAAACATATGAGGCACCATATTTGCAGAAATACAATGTTGCAACTTTGTTGCTTAAAAGGTTAACACTGCAGTCAGCAACCGCATATTTGACATGACAGAGTGGAAAAAAAGCTCTCCTCCCATTCCTTGTGGAAGTGGTAAGTTTTTGGCTTCTTTAGTTTAGATGGAATAAATCTGAGGCTAACTGGTTAGCTCGCTAGCTTCAAGTCCCTCCAGCAAAAGCTCCAATGTGATGTAAACAATGAACACTATGAGCATAAAGGTGACAAAAGGGGTGTTATTTCATGTCTAAAGTGCTCTATTAATGTTAAAAACTGTATTTAGAAAGTCAAAAACACTATGCTCCAACTACAAAAAAAACATCCAATTTTTTAACATTGAGTGCTATATCGCGGCCAGGTCTGGGACCAATATTGACATTAAAAACTGTGGAGGTCGCTGGGGACCGGGAAGTCTGGACTTCCCTACTGAAGCTGCTGCCCCCGCGACCCGGACCCGGATAAGCGGTGGAAAATGGATGGATGGATGGATGGCTGTAAGAAAACTCCTTTTGTAGTAGTTGTATTTACTCCACAAGATGACAGTATCTATTTTATGAGTATCTTGAGAGCGTTATCTACCTCTGCATGTGCTTTATCAACTCAATTAAAGCCTGCAGTAGTAGTATTGAGCGGCAGGCAACATATGAAAATGGAACTTGTGGAGTGTTTCTGTCAAGATGTTGCCGCTTGTGCCTCGTAACAGGTTCTTCCACCTCCAGTATGTGTGGCTGCGTTCCGGACAACCTGCCAGTACGGTTCCTGTCATCCAGCATTTTTTAGGTAAATATTCTACCCAAATAAATAACTGACAGGCAAGTCAATCACCAGACAGCTCCTTGCCAGCTACTGCAGTATAATAATTACAAAGTCTTGACAATGAATTACACACATCTGTACTGTTCCTACACAAGGAGAGTACTGCAGTACGCCGAGCGGTAGCTGGTGTGCGGCTATTTTTATATATTGAAAGTGTGTAGAGTAAAATAGTCCATACCAAGATCCCCAAAGTGTTCAGCTTCCATGTGGCTGGGCTGCTTCTTGAGGATGGCTGTGCGGCCGCGAGCAAAGGAGTCCATGTTGGCAGAGATGGCGTTGATGGCCACATGGCTGGGCCCGGCAGCCTCCTGGATGGCATGGTTGTTCTTCAGCGCCAGCGACGGCGAGTGAGGGCCGACGTGGCCTGCCAACAGAAAATGGACGACACACGACAATAACGTGTGTGGTTTGACGTGAAGGTGACGGAAAAAAGTATTCATTGTGTGTTTGAGAGGACAAGGACACAGGTGGCGACTCAAATTGCTTTTCACATTTCGCCTATTTAAAAAGGGACTGTTGCAGCGGCACGTCGTTGTCCGCGCTATGGCGCTCTTCTCCAGCAGATATCTGCAGCTGTGTGTTGGACGGACGACACGTTAATCCTTCATTTTTCTATGCCGCTTATCCTCATTAGAGTCGCAGGTATGCTGGAGCCTATCCCAGGTGACTTTGGGCGGGAGGCAGGTACACCCTGGACCGGTCGCCAGTCAATCGCAGGGCACATATAGACAAACAAACATTCACACTCACATTCATACCTATGGACAATTTAGGGTCGCCAATTAACCTAACATGCATGTTTTTGGAATGTGGGAGGAAACCGGAGTAGCCGGAGAAAACCCACGCACACACGGGGAGAACATGCAAACTCCACACAGAGATGCCCAACGTAGATTCGAACCCAGAACCTCCTGACTGTGAGGCCAACATGCTACCCATTTTGGGGAAATTCACTTATTGTGGTCAGGTCTGGAACCAATTCAAGATGGATTCAGGACCCTGCCCACGTTATCACAACAACTGCGTGTACTAATGTGTTGTAAGCTTGGGTTAGGAGTGATGTCTGCTGAGTGTATTTTTCGTTAAAGTCCAAAAAAAGACGGTCGGCTGCAAAACTTTTTATACACGAGTTTCCCGTGGTGGCTCAAACTCAAACTGTGCATTTGCAGCAGCGTCACAAGGAAGTTGAAACACTTCATTCAGCACCGCGGGCCTTGCTATATTAAGCTAGCCCACACTACATTGTGGATCAAACTATACGCCACAGGTATAAAGAAGAAATTGGGTCTGTTTCTTTCATACCTTCTGTTGCTGACTGTTGTTCTCTGTTTGAGTAATATCACTTTCCACATCCCACGCTACTAAACCAATTATGAAATCGGTTTTCTAGCGGGATTTCTATTGCAACAACACATCTTGAGAAGTTTAATCCCAGCTCGCGTTCCGGCATTACTCCTTCCCCATGCTTATAACACTTTAGATTACACAGTTGTTGTGATCACATTGCCTCTCGGGTCTAGGGTCTTGAAACCATCTTAAATTGATTCCAGACCCGACCACAGTAATTGAATTGCCCTTGAATAAGATTCCTTGTTTATAAATGAAATATGTTGGTAGTTTGAGCATAGAAAACCTGATTATGGGCTTCTAAATGCGGTTTTTAACATTTTTAGAGCCTTGTAGACATGAAATAGCATCCCTATGTTCACCTTTACAGTACTATTACCCCCTGTATTAGACACTATTAGAGAAAATTAGCCATTTAAGAACTAAATAAGACTCGTGTGTGTTTCGTCCGAGTTTAATTTTGGCTGGAGAACGGCCACAACAGTAGCCCATGTGAATATTATGATGATGAGGATGATGATGATTGTTATCATTATATTATTGTGCCTGTTGTGAGATAAAGAATTATAAAATAATAAAGGCCTGTGCAGCTTAGAGTTTACAAATGTCTCGTGTTGCCCTAAACTGTATTTGTATTTTAGTTTGTTTAAGTTTGAAAATGCCTAATTGCTAAGAGACTAATAAGATGTGGTAGTCAACCATGACACAAACATTTTTAAATAAGTCTTTTTAAAAAAATGGTGATCGTACATGCAGGTCGATATAATCAGATACTCGTTTTTTTTACTGATATTGCCCAGATATCAATATCGGATCAAAACATCCCTTCCAACACGTCCCGTGCTTGCAAATGCATGAGTACAAACTTTCACTGTTATGGTGGCAAACTCACCTCTGTTGACTTTTGTATCTGTCACTCTCTCAGCTTCTTTGCTTTTGGCTGCAGGGAGAAAGACAAGAACGTTTCTGTGACAAGAGACGCACTTTCATTCGCAACAAAAGTCGAGACAGCAAGTGGGGGCAGAAAGTAAAGGGCCCGTCACTCGGGAAGGCTACAAGTGATGTCTTGTTACCTCGTGGCGTCGGGAAAGCACAACACATTAAGCAACGCAAATAAAGCATTTACAAATCACAACAGGGACGCTGTGCTTGGGACATGAAAGACCTCTCAGTGCTGCTTGCCACATTGGCCTCTCACACGTCAACATCAAGGGGTGTTCGGAGTGCAGCGTGGCAGACATGTTAGAAAGCTCTCATCGCGGTCCGACTCTGCATTCAAATCTTCAGATAAACACCGCTGGGCCGCGTCTCGTATTGAAGATGGGTTGCATAAATCACTGAGAGCCTGAGGGATTGGAGGGGAAAAGATGCTCTTTGTGTCTGCACCTTGTGACTTTGACCAAAGCACCGCCTCCAAGGATAGTCAGCGTTTATTCTTAACAAATAAGCAAATATGGCCGACAAAACAACTTATTACAGTTACGGGTCGACAACAATACGATCCAGCCGGCTGGCTGACCCCTGATTTGTTTGTCTTTTGAAACAAATCTTCCTATAACATAACTTTCACTAAATAAATCCATTCCAGAGGCAACTGTCCTGTGCTGAAATAACACCGTGCGATAATTAGCCTAAAATTAACCAATATTATTCACACGTGGCGAAGACCTTGCGGACACGGCCATATTGTACTGAACAAAAAAAAACACCGCAAAAAGTTCCATTCCAAGTTCCGTGGCTTACAGGTACCAGCGGCATCCCAAACAAAGCTGTATTCAAAGGGACATATTTTTTCCAAGTCCAAATTACTTTCCAGAGGGGCACTCAGTCACACAAAGCAAATAGCAAGTAAAGAACATAAATCAACAAACGCTAGACAATGCAATTCTTCTCGTATTTGCCTGAACTGTTGAAGCACACAATGAGTTCAAACGCTTGCATAAGCATCCCATTATCTCCCTAAAATCACACACACACTTCCTAAAGGCCTCTATGGTCACTATACTGCAGGACACGGAGATCTTTCTTCACATTTCCTCCTGCAAAGTCAGCCGCTTTCATTGCAGTTTCCTTTTTAAAGAAAACATGTCATTTTCCGCTTGAATATGAGCAGTTAAAGGCCATCGGTGTCGACAAAGGTTTGTTGAATAACTCCAAGGGGATTGAGGTTAAATGGACTTTGGTCATGTCTAACCCGACATGAAAATAATTGAAGCAGGGGGACTAACTAAGTTCCGCTTCCTCCGTCTCCTTTTCACATATGATGCCACAAATGCTGGGAAAAAACCACATTACCAAGGAAATCTATGGAAATACTGGAATTTAAGTGCAACCCTGTTTGATCCCTAAAGCCTTAACTTGAAACTACTACCTTTATTGAAGTCTTTTAATAGTTCATATGGCGCCATGTAAGCTAAGCTAGCTAGGAAACAGATGGCTGTTTTAAATCCATTTTCCATATTTCGGACATACGTGATACAACAAGTGTATGTAATTATGGATGTGTTGGGCTGCACTGCATTGAATTTTCTCACCGCCCTTGCTGCATTCGACCAGGCGAGAATGATGGGAGGGGAACCATTTAAAGGGGAACATGAGCGACTGACGGCACAGAAGGGAGTCAAATAACAAGCAGAGATGCACAGACAAAGACACATCCTAATACGTGTTTGTGATCAGCTAGCTACATTTGACGTCGCAGCGGAGCGAGGGAGCTTCCTCACCTTTCCGCTTGAAAAACGACATGACGGGTTTAGTCTGAATGCCTCCTCAGCTGGCTGACGGCATCCCGCGCTTCCACGGGTCCCTTCATTCAAATGTATCAGTTCGGTACACTCCGGAGGCGGAGAACGTGTATGTGTGTACACCCGGCGAGCGCTGTCAAATTCCAATTTCGTCCAAGACCACAGCCAGTTCAGCCGCCATATTGTCAATAAACGCCCAGCTTCCGGGACACAAAGCAGAGCTGCATTGTGGGAAATGTGGTCAAAAGAGGGACGCGTTGGTGCGGATTCAAAAAACACAAACACGGCAATGTAATTTCTTTTAAGGACGTAACGTGAAATAAGTAGTGGAATTCCATTTTTACAACTCCCGGAATGGGTTTTTATATCAAATTATAAAAATATAACGGAACGTTCCGACTTTCGGGACGCACGTCAATTGCATTGTCGGCACAAGACGGCAGTTTGCGCGGATTAAAAAAAATAACACAAGCCTGGCAACGGAAATTGTACGCCGGTTAAGGGTAAAAGATCCACATTTTTAAAAGTTTAAATTTCGAGACTAAAAGTCGCAGTTTTTCGAAAAAAAAACCTCGTAATATGTATCAGAAAGAAAATATAGCATAGTTCTTCGGGAAGGAAGGGAACTTTCCTCTTGCTTTTATTTATAAAACAGACCAGTTGGGCACAAACAAATTAGCATGGGTTAGCATCATCTCACCCTCACTCAACACGCCCCCTCCACACACGCCCCCTCGTTTAATAGCTGTCTCAGGCAATGCCTGTATCATTACGTTACGTTAGTATCTACGTAAAGTTACGACTTAACTCTCTTAATATTACGAGCTTTTCTCGTTATTGTCGTAAATTTCCGACTTTTACGCGAAATCTTAGATGATTTTATTACTCCGTTGAACCAGGCGTTGCCTGAGACAGCAATAAAAATAGGGAGCTGCAAGAATAAAAATGGCGACTAATATTATCGGCAGCAAGCTGACGCGAGTATTTCTTTCAGAGGATAAGGTAACGACGTGCGAGCTTTCCACATACATTATTCATACTGTGTTTTATTATTGGCAGAGATAAATTCCAGGCAGAGTTTTTTTCCCCCTGCCCAAGGCATCGACCCTTTCTTCAGCTACATAGCTAGCCAAAAGCGAAAGCGGTTGCTCATTCCCGGGAAAAGCTGCCCTCTAGCGTTATGGTAGATAATTACAAGTCAAGCTCTAGACAGCATTTTTAGTTTCCCGCTTGGTCCTAGCGCTAGACGGGTATATATTCAATGTTTATTGGTTATGTACTGTAGTGTAACATGGTTTTGCACTGTTAAAACTGCAGGGGACAAAAACTGCTTTTTGAAAAAGTGCAGATGACATTTTTGTTAAATAAATATGATTTTCAAATTGTTTTTCGAATAATCCTGAAATGTTATGTCTCTCTAGGGTGAAAAGATTTGTGGAAACTGCACAAAAATGCACAAACAAATTGAGTTTTTGTCTTTTATTTCACTAAAAAAGGAGAACAATAACATTTAGCCTCAAAATGACAGTATATAGAAATTTTTGTCAATGGAAGTAAAACAACAGTTTGTATTTTTATTTCGTCTTATATTAAAAATACCAAATAGTACTCACTGAGCGGTTTTTGTAGCATTTTTCGATATGTTGCGGATGTGATAGCAGAAAGGCTGGCGTTGTACAGAGCATAGCTGGGCCTTGTTGCGTGCGCACACCCAGCCTGGTTTGAATAACAAGCTGAACATGCAGCGATGGCAACTACACAACTCTTCCTATTGATTATATCGGTGCAGTGAGTCATTCGGAGCAGGCTTGCAACGCAACAATACGACAAAAAGAACCCATCTATAGAGTCACAGAGCATCATTTCCCTCTACAAAGTGATTGCTAACAGAGTGGCAGATTCTGCGGTGATGCTTTCAGTACTGATTCCCATACAGGAAGGCAGTCAGTGAAGTGAGGAAAATCGTACGAAAACCCCCCAAACATCACTACCTGAATAAACTTCAGAAAACAAGACTCTTTGGAGCGTCTCTCTAGTTGCACAGAACTGTACAGGCACACACACACACACACACATATATATTTATATATATATATATGTATATATATATATTTCAAATAAATTAGCATAATCTGGCCAAGAATCAGTGGGGAAGGAACATCTCTTTTAGTAAAAAAAAAAAAAAAAAAAAAAGACAAAAGAGATTCAGTCCTTTCATGCCTCCTCCTCCACAGAAAGACAGAAAGAGGAAATCATTATTACTAAACATGAATGCAGCTGATTTGGAATGCCTCCAGGGGGACGCAGCACAGCGGTTTGGTGTGGGCTGGTTCCCATCAAAACCAGCGTCTCCAGATGACATCACATCCCCCAGGCCTGATCCTGTGGCACGGCGCTGGGCCGTGGCCTCTAAAATTGCTGAAATTCAGTGTGCTCCCAGATTTTTCCACCACCTCCCTATGCAGGGGCTCACTAGGAAGGGTATGGGGTGGTGGTGGTGGTGGGCTGTACAGTCCAGAGAAGCTGCCCGCTTGCAGGAGAGGCGAGGTAGGTGGAGGTGGGCGGGGGCTTAAACGTCAGTGGAGAAGTAGAGCGTGTTGCGTTTGAGTTCGGCAAAGGAGATGGGAGGATGCTGCAGGTAGTAGAGCAGCACCTGGACCTGGAAACACGCAAACAGTTCTGTGACCTCTTTTTTTTTTTTAAACACCATCATCGACAGACACTATCAATATTACTGCACTCTGCATTTCACAGCATACTTTGTATGCTTTAGACTAAAATGTCTTTTAGGATTTGCCATATTTTAGGCAGGTAAATGTATTTAGTTTTAGTCATTCCAACCTAAACCTCTCAAACCTAACTTTCTCTATAAATATAAATCAAACATTTTGCATTATGCTTATTGTTACCATGTATATGACAAACACTGCTGTGTGTGTGTGTGTATAAAAATTATTCAAAATAAATTTCAGATATGGAATAATATATATATATATGAATATATATATTATATAACATATGCTGTATATACACACACGCGAAATTAAGAAATATTGCAACATGTTTCTCAGATGTTGACGAATGTTCGAATGACATGACAGTTCACTGACTGTAATACCCAATGTGACCAGCAGATGTCCTCATAAACCCAGTGCTGTTGCCATGCCAGACCCGACGAAGAAGAGACACTTCTTCCGGTATCGGTGCGTTGTTTATGGACGCAGGTGAATGAAGTGTATTTATTTAAAAGATAAAGAACACACTTGCCATCCACAAGACCAAATTCAATAGGATTATATTTGTTGACCGATTTCGAGAAACGTCTGAGAAAATTAATATTTCGTTGCTACGCTGTCTCGTGTCGGTCAAGAACGAATCGGGTCTTTGAATGCAAAGTCAAAAGCCGGCTCGCGTCGTGGGAGCGACCTGAGAGCCGATTAGTTTCCCCCGCCTTTTTCTGTTAAACTGTGACGCAGTAGGGGCGGGGTTTAACGCGACACACGGAGGAGTAGTTTTGCACCTTTTGCGGATGTTGTGTTTGATTGTAAATAGTTGGACATTTAGAGATGGGTATTGCATTTGATAATATATTTTATTGGCTGTCCATTGAAGATTTAAATGTAATAAACATTTGATATTGCGTATTTTTTACATTAGTATTTATTTTTACATTTACACATAATTTGGTAATACATTAAATTGAGACAACAAAAAGCCACTCAGCAGCCGAAATAGCCGATTCTTTTTAGTGAATGGAGTAAAAAAAAAAAAAAAACGCCTCTCAAAAAGGAGCAGGAATTTCCATCACTCATTGTTCAAGTAAATGATGACTTGTTTGCAATATTGTAAGGGGGTAAACTTGTGTTTATTTATGACGACTTCTAAACACTGCAAGAAGAATCATCACTTTCTATTTCGTAGTAATTCAATACGTGGTTATGTTATTCTTGGAACGACAAAGATTGAATAAATCTGATGTCCCACTTGGTGTGCGCGGGCCTGATTTGATGTGCTCGAACAGATATCCAAGATAAACACTTGGTCTTACTGGAATGTACCATTTAACATTATTTACTCTGCCGGGGTTTTTCTCTCTTCTCCCATAATAAGACGCTTGAGAACAGGAAACGCCTGCCCCCAGGAGACACGAATTGATGGCCAGTGGAGCGGATGCAGCCCAAAAATTTTACTGACATGGACTTTCGTTGCAAAAGTAATCTAACATTGTGCAAGCACATGGGGGTGCTACCAAGTCCTCTTTTTGCGCACTTCCCTACAGAAGTACTACAAACCTCAAAATGCCTGACTGTGTGCCCAAATACAGTGCACCTTGCTGGGCCACAGAAAGTGGCTCTTCCTGCTCTAGACTCTGGTCCTGCTGACCTCCGTGGCGTCACACCGGCTACTCGGAGCGTGTGGCTGATTACAGTGCACCTTGCTGGGCCACAGAAGGTGACTCCCTCCGTTCTCCCTCCAGTCCTAATTGGTTCTGGTGCTTCTTACATCCAGGAATGCAAAACCTCCAGTGGAATCTTTAAACCGATTTTTTTTTCATTTCTATGATATGGTATCTTATCGGTCTTGAAAAGCAGAAAGTTATTGGTACGGATTGAAAAAAATAAATATATGTTGCGTCTTAACAACAGTAAGGTGAAGGCCTCTTTCTGAGAGAGTAAATAGGGAAGAAGATACAGTAGGATGTGTTAGTGCCTGCACCTGAGCCATGACGTCATGTGACCAGATGTCGGAGGCGGAGGTGATATGCTGTCCCTTGGTGCTCTCCAACTCAGACGGTCTGAGCAGAGTGGGGCCAAACACCGTTGCCAGGTTATGGAGGGACATCTTGTTGAGGGGCTCCTTCTCCGCCACCCTGTTGGGTGTCAAACACGACCAAAGCATTCAGTACAAGATACATATCAAATGGGAAAACACTGAAGCTGCTGCCTGATGGGGCGCAATGTAATACCACCATACTGTCACTAGATGGCAGCAAATGACCATGAGATGGTATACGGGCACCCTTTCTACCTGGTTGACCTTTTTGTTCGCCACTGCTTTACAGCAGGGGTGTCCAGACTGCGGCCTGGCCCCCAACACATTCAAAAAATACAATTTAACCAGAAAACTACAACAAAACAATAACAGCAAACATGGAAAAATAATAAGAAAACAATCTAAGAGAATATTACAGACATATTACAAGAAAGATGTATTATTAAACAAGACATTTTTCTAAATTTGTCATTAAGAGAATAAAAATAAACACAAATAAAGTTGTCATTTTTGCTAATTTAGGTTGTGGAAAAAGTCAAAATATTATGGGAATAAACTCATAATCAGTAAGAACACTTGCAGAATGGAAGTGAAATGGAAAAGGAAAGAAATGGAATGGGAAAAATATCAGCAGTAAATTTCACCAGTATACAGAGAAATTTGATGGGAAAACAATCCAAAGAAGAAAAATTCTGGATTTTTACAAAAATAACGTCACATTATGAGGAAAAATAACATGTTAGTAGCATAAAGTTGAAAATTTAAGAAATGAGATGATTATTTTTTAAAGTTGCAATATTATGAGACTCAAGCAAAAGTTTGGAAACAAATCAAGTCAAAATATTATGGGAAAAACCTAAAAAAAACAAAAAAAACAGCAAAAATGTAATTTTACAAAAATAAAGAGGAATTTATTGAAAAAACATAATCTAACAAGAAAAGGTTTAGATTTTACTAGGTTGTGGAAAAAGTCAAAATATTATGGGAATAAATAATCATTATTATGAGAAAACATTTACACAATGAAAGTTGATATTTTTGGAAAATTTAAAAAAAAAACCAAAACAAACAAGTAGCAGAAATGAAAAGAAAAAAAACATGAAAAAATAGCAGTAATTTCACAATAATAAAGTCATACTATTAATAGACAAAAATTGTATAAAGTTGTAATATTATGAAAAATAATTTTGGAAAATTAGGTTACAATGTGATGCAAATATAGTCATAATATCACAAAAAATATGATTTGGAATATAATACATAAAAACATCCAAAATGGTGGAAAAAGTTCATAACAAGTTCCTAATAATCAAGGAATCAAGATTATTTTAAAATGTTCTGATATTATGAGGAAAAATACATCATTCTTGCAGCATAACGTTGAAATAGTAAATAAATAAAAGATTATTTTAAGTTGAGAAACTAACAAAAGAAAATAAAGTTGGAATTTGTGGGGAAATTCGGTTGGGGACAAAGTTATGCAGTGTGAATGCACCTTTTGAGGTGCTCCAGCAGAGTGAGGAAGGTCATGAGGTTGGGGTCCGGCAAGGAGCGCAGGAGGTGCATCATGCAGTTCTCCTTGGCCGCCGGGTCGGAGAGTGCTGTCAAGAAAAAGCGGGGGGGAAAACCCATCACAACTCGTGTTCCTGCATTGAAGTGCAAGCCGGTCTTACAGATTCCCTCCATGAAAGCGGGGTACAGACGATCTGTGAGCAGAGGCTCCGGCAGCTCCCTGTAGTACAGCTTTAGCGTCCCCGCGATGGCGTTGATGTCCATGTCACTCAACATCACCAGGATGTCTTTGGTATCTACGGGCCAACCAATCCCGGTTAGAAACTTCCCAATAATAACACAACTAGCAAGGATAACAATTTATATGCAAGTCCTGCAGGCAAGCTCAATAATGCGTGAAAGGACCTGGTTCTACTATAGATTTGCATGTATAAAAACATATTTTCCATTATTATGTCGACTATATTGGGCAATAGGAGTGTATGGGTGACTATAGTGGTGTTATTAATGTCCAGAAGGCTCTAATAATGTTAAAAATCATATGTAGAACAGGTTTTCTACGCTCTAAGTTGGCGCTGTCCAAACTTTTTCCACTGAGGGCCGCACATTGAAAAAAATTCAAGGATGCGGGAGGCCAATTTTTTAAAATTTTTAATATTTTTAAATACTATGTTTTTATTGACACAATATTTTGACTTTATTACATTGATATTATAACTTTTACCCAACCTCAATTTGCCAAATTACCCTTTACTCTGTTAGTCTTTAATATTTTACTTTGTGGAACCGTTAACTATTTTGAATTTCTCGTCCATTTTCTTTATGTAGTTATGACTTTATTCCCATAATATTTTAACTTTATTCTTGTAACAAAATAACTTTTCCCGCAACATAACTTTCCAAAAATTAAACAAAAAATGTAATTGCCCGTTTTGTCTGTCATATTATTACAATTAAAAAATCCATTCCAGAAGGTCTGACGCAAACCAAAACGGACTCTAACCAAAGCAAATTTTCCCATTGAAAATAATGGAAAGCCAATAATCCGTTCCAGACATTCAAAAATGTTAACACAAAACACATTTATAGACAATGTCTACAGTCTAACATGCGGAAAAAACGATGCAACATTTAAGCAAAAATGTTAACCAAAAAGCATGCTAACTGGTGCGGATGTTAACTGAGGTACCACTGTTTTTTCATTTCTATCATTGCCTATGTTTTATCTTTAAATCCGGCGACATCAGTGGTATGTTTTTTGTTCCGCATTCAGAGGTGTGGCTGTAATCCTCAACGATTTATTTTGTCTTTTTGATCCGTTTGTGTAGTGCCGTGTTGAGGGAAGGCGAGAAAGCGAGTTCCTTACTGGTGTCGAACGCCGTCTTGAGGGCCTGGATGTCGGTGGCCACCCCTGAGATCCTGTAGATTCCCACCTCGTCTATCCCTCTCTTTTCCACTTCCTCAATGCACTGGCGGACAATGTAAGGCACCTTGGAGCGCTCCCGCCTGCCAAACATTTTATTAGTCACCTAATAAGTTAGTCCATCATCCATCATTAGTTGGATGCTTGTGTTAAACCTTCTACCACCAGGGGGAGCAATTTTGTGGGTGGCGCAGCGTGGTCATTTTGTCCATTCCATGCTGGGCGTTTCTACTGGTGGTACATAATTGTATTATGTGTAGCGTAAGTCCCTGCTAAGCTCCTACGTAAATATGGCATAAACAAAAACATTCCCATTGGGAATCGGAGGGCGGAAGTAAGGAAACCCCTTTCTGCCAACGAAGGAAAACATTTATCCCAATGGTAAGCCATAAGTGTGAGATAAAAAGTCCAAAATTCATAACTATAAGATAAAAGTAAAAACTGATAAAAAAAAAGATATAATTCAAAGTTACAAGATAAAAAAGTAATAATTATGACTTTATCTCATAATTATTACAATAAAAGTCATAACTAAGATAAAGAGTCAAAACTATAAGATTAAAAGTAATAACGATGACATAAAAAGTCAAAATTATAAGATAAGTAAAAACTGTAAGATGAAGTCAGAATATAAAAAGTCAAAGTTATGAGATAAAAAAAGTAATAGATAAAAAGTACTCTAAAAAGTGAGATAATAGTCCTAATTATGAGACAAAAGTCATAATTCTAAGATAAAAAGTCAACATAAAGTCAAAACTGTGAGATAAAAAGCAAGAATAATGAGATAAAAAGTCAACATTAAAAGATCAAAAGTAATAATAATGACATAAAAAGATTAAGTCAGAATGATGATATAAAAAGTTGGGAGATTAAAAAAAGTCCTAATTATGAGATAAGTCATATTTCTGAAATAAAAGTCCAAATTATGAGATGAAAAGATGAAATGATGGTACAAATTGCACATACGCCAACTTTATATCCGGTTTATCTCTGCTTATCCCTTCAGGGCACTTTTAATATCATAATTATGACGTTCCTATGTCATATTTATGACTTCAATTTCAACTTTTTAAACACCTCGTAATAATGCTTGAACCTCAGAGTTATGGCTTTCCCATCTCCTAATATTCATTTATCCTCTCCCAATTAGGAGATATTTATTGATTTTTCCTTTCAGTAGCGCTGCGGGTTTCCATACGAAGGAAAATGACTTTCAGTCATTATGTAGTTGCAAATAAAGAGACTTACTTTGTCACCACATTGATTTTGACTCCAAACACACCACTCTGTTTTTTGGAGGGCGTCCTCTTCAGACTCAGGTCCCGACTTGTAAACTTCATGGAGAATTCCACCTTGATCTGCAGACAAAAAGCCAGGCATGCAACCTTTCTTCTTGTTCTTTTGTGCAGATAACGTGATACTTGAGGCTTTCAGTGTGATTGTAAACGCGTTTCCCGAGGTCAAGTCATGTGACCTGCGAAAGAAATCATTTTGTTTGACATGACTTGTCTCATTATCTCACCCCGTTCATCTCGATGACGTCCATGTGCCAGTTCTTGGACTGCACCGTCTGAGGGTCCAGCTGAAAGACACAACAGAGACACGGGGATAAGAATCGCTACTCTGACACACGCCTCATTCTTCACATCATCAGATAGAAATATCTGCCATCGGGATTCCAGGTTTGATCAAAAACCTCGCTCCACATGAGCCCGGGTCCAAGAAAGATGACTTTTGAAGACATTTTCTGTGCAAACTTCACCACCAAGAATCAAAACGGGTACAATGATCCCTCGTTTATCGTGGTTAACCGCTTCCGTGAAAAGTGAATTTCCCAAAATATGGAATATTTTCATTAAAAAAACATTCTAAATATAGTTTTTAACATTAGAGCCCTCTAGACATGAAATAACACCCCTATAGTCATCTTTACACTCATTATACAATGACACAAAAGAAAATAAGACATATAAGTCATAATATACACATGGGAGAGTTCCTTTAGGTTCTCTGCAGTGCTTCCTGCAGTGGCTATTGCCTCATGATCACTGTCAGTTTACAACACTACATTACAAAATGTCTTTGAATGCCTCGTATTTGCATTTGAGTTAATTTGGACATTTTTATGTTTAAAAATTCTTAGTTCAAGATGAAGATTTACATATTTTTGGATTAATAATTTGCATTTTTTGAACCACACAACAGCAATGATTTATTAATTATATTTTGAAAATTCCAAAAAAGTAGACAGTGGAATCTTGGTTAGCATACGCCTCAGTTAGCGTGTTTTCTCATTAAAGTCCAAATTTGGCATAATTTGCATACATTTTTGGATTAGCATACATCCCGTTGTGTTGTTAACACACTGCGTGAGTCTAATTGTGTTCTTAGTGTATTTTTTATCACTAAACATCCTTGTTAGCATCTGATTAGCTACTACAGGAAAACAGCAAACCGGAAGTCAGCTCTGTCGCCCGTCTATGATGTCATCAGCAGTTGACTCCGTAGTTCTTTGCTAACTGTCACAGTTACGCCACAAGTCCCAATAACAACGCAAAAGACATTTCAATTGTTTAAAAACACAGTTTTACATGCAGAAAACCATTCCACATTTCAGATTCACTGAAGATGTGATGGCTGACAGTCACAATGTGGCAGACGCCACCTTCCTGTTTTGCCATGAGTTATTTCTTGAATTGAAATGTAAGTTTCTCACCTTCATCTAAATGTTAGCAACTTTGTGTTCACAAGAAAAGCAGAGACCAGAGGTGAGAAACACTATTCTGATTATTCAATAAATTCCTCATGGCAAAACAGGAAGGTGGTATAAGTGTTGATGTTGCTGCCACATCATGTCTTTGTCAAGAATACGGTCTTCAGTGAAGGTAAAACTAACCTTAGATGTTCATGTATCCCTTTCACTCATCATTTATATGCATTTCGAATGGTTTTCTGCATGTAGAACTATTTTGTGTTAACATTTTTGTCTTTTTACATTAGATTTGCATGGCTTCTTGTGGGGAAAAACGGATATGGTGAGAGTACGTTTCGTTAGAGTCGGAGCATCTGGAAAGAAATAATGACACTAAAAACGGTTCCGCGGGATTATGCTATCAAAATTCACAAATGACATCTCAAAAGTTTTTGTACTTAATGGCTATTTGGCAACCCTAAATATAGTGTTGGGATGCCACTGAAAGGATGCCAAGAGAATGGGAAGACAAAAACACAGTTTCTCCCCTAAATAACGCGAAAGGTTTAAACTGCTTTTGCCAAATGCCCCCAAGGCATGCTGGGTAGTTTGGCGGCAACAATAAAACTTTGCATATCAAGAGTATGTAACGACCCTCCTTAAAGACCTCAACATACTTTGCAGTAGCACAAGCTACCCGGCATGCCTTGCGGCGGCAATGGGTTTTATTGGCATGGGTAAAAATGTGTGCAGATATTTCTTTGGTGGCTTTTTTGCACAGGCTATAGATTGCATCTGGCTATCTCTGCCACTAAAGTTTTGTTGCCAGCTACAAAAAAAAAAGATGAAGACGCTCGAGCTGCAGTTTGCCACCCCTGCCTTAATGTCTGTTTAATAGTCTGGCCTCATGTCTGCACTACTCCGTCATGTCATCACAACCTAGCCCCGAATCATGAAATCTGGCACACAAAACATATTAGCAGACCATTAAAAGTTCTCAGGGAGCGTATTCCATTGGCTTGTAAAAATGCTATTTGCCACTGTTTGCACTTTAAGGGCACTCTTTCCCAGCAGGGTTTGGCGTGGGGGTGGGGGGGCAGGTAATCACCGCAATAGAGATTTTTACACAGCGACTGCCATGAGGTGATGCTTCTTGCATAAACATATTTTCACTACCTTCCCTCTTGTCCTCCGGTTGGATTGGCAAAAGCCTGATTAAAAAGGAATGCTCTCCAGTTGGGTTGTAGAAACAGAGTGCAGCCTTTCCAAGGTAGAATGTATGCGTACAATTGGAACATTTTAAATCCAGGTGAAAAATTGTAAGAATTCGCATTTTGCACTGTTGGATCTTAGGGAGGTTCTAAGCAAAGCTGAGACATAAAATGAGTACGCAATTTATTGGAAACAAGCAAAAAAGTGAAATAGGTTGTTCTTTAGCTCATCCAAAGGTTAAAACCATAGCTAAAAAACTCAAAATAAAATGTAATTTTTAGTCATTCAGAAATTGGTAATCAGACTTGTTTGATTATAATAACAATAATAACAACAATGACAATACATATACGTGGGCAAACTTACTGGGCTATGATACTGACACCGCAGGCTGCGCTGAGCATAAGCAATAATATAATAAAGACAGTAAATGTGTAACATATATCTCTGCATTTCAGGCCAACCCATCTCCAAAAAGTGCCTTGAGTGGATTATGCTTATTACCAGCAAAGGAGAATATGCATACTGCATTCTTCACATACATACCCATACAGCATGGGCTTTCTTTAAATAGATACCTTGCAGCTATGAGGCTTCACACATCACATTATTTCTTGGACAATGATCTCTTTGTGCGCCCGAGAGGGAGAACGTATGACAGCCCTGAGTAAAGAACACAAAAAGTGCTGTAGTAGATTCCTGTTGTTTGCGGGAGATGCATTCCAAAAAAACTATTGTTTATTTGTATAAAGGTACTTTTTACATGCATACAAGTACATGCACGCTTTCCATCTCCAGGAAAACCTCTGCTACTTTGTTGTGAAAGTCTGATTTCCTCCTGGTGAGTTTGCGTATAAAATCCTCCATCATGGCAGTCAAATTTCATACTTCAGAAAATATTTAAAACTGTTGGAATCATACAGAAAATACATTTATAATACAATTCAATTGAAATATATGACTTTTTTTAAAGTAATTGCGCGTTTTTGTATTTTTCATCACAGTAAGGGAGCTTCTGGCACAACACATCTGTAAAGATGCCATTTTTGACACTCAAAAACAAAAATATATTTTTAAAATATATTTTTAATAGAGTAAAAAATAAAACAAAGCAAGAAAAATAGAATAAAAATATATAGTTTTCGTAAAAATTGCAATAAAACCCAAAAACAAAACAAAGATTTTTTGTAAAACAAATACTTTTTTCTTAGAAAAATGTAATTTAAGGATAAAAAAAAGCAAAATAAAAACTTGTCAAATATATTTTAGGAAATACTGTAAATTTATGTTATAATTAGTTATCAGTAATAATAATAATAATAATAATAATATTAATTGTTACTTTTGTGTTTATTTTGACATTGTGACTTAGTCCAATAATAAAAAAAATATAGAAATGGCCACCTAGCCACACTTGGGACACCCCTGCTCTAAACCCTAAAAATATGCCTTCTGCAGTTTTGAAACACATTTTAAATTCAGTTTTCCACATTAAAATACCATCCCAGGTGGACAGTATACAGTAGCGTGCTTCCAAAACATTCAGTTACCAAGTCTTGCCAAAGCATCTTCCTGCTGGAAAATATTGCCTGACCTCACTGATAAAACAGCACCATCTGCTGGATTAATATCTGCAGCACTCTTATCCCCTGCCGAAAGCGTCATAAAAAAAAGCACTCTGTTTAAATTACCATTATAAAAACAAATTATTTACAATTTAAATCAGAGAAAAGCAATTTGCAAATATAATATAATTTACATTACTTAACATTCCATTTTAATTTTAAGGCATGCTGTATTAATGAATACTGTCTGCCGCATTATTCTTGAGCTTATAATGAGTGTTTTAATTAGACATAAGGCTTACATTGCACAGACTCTGCGTGTTATTCCAGATGTGACACCTCCCCGCTCTGCTCCTATGCAAATGTAAGTACCAGAACTATTTTTAGAGCCATGAAGCACATGGGCATGAATACGCAACACAGTACGCTTCATCCCTCTTCATCAGCAGATGATGTCACACAAGCCATGTGAGCGCCTTTAACTTGGTTACCGTGTTGCCGTCTTTAAACACACACGGCCGCGTGGGCCAATCGGTGACGGCCTCTAAGCGGCCGAGGCTTGTGATTCGTGGGTCGTGCCCAGCATGCCCGCGGGCGCCATGAGACAGACACAGCAACACACAAGCACACGGCGTACTCCACTTAAAACGGACCTTCCTGCAATCTAAATTTGCCTCACTTAAATGTCCACTAAGTATCTGTTAGGGCGTCCAGACCACGGCACAAACCTAACCCAGTAGAACAAACAAAACTGACACCTAGTGACCAATCTAGCGTCTTCTGAATGTGTCTTTGACTTCATTTAGCCATTTCTATGCTTGAACACTTCCTTTAAAATCACATATTATGCATATTTTGGACTACTAATGGGCCGCATTCAACCACAAAACATGTATTCGTTAATATATTTCTGAAAAACCACAAAAGAGAGGTCCATAATGAATAGAGTGCACACAGAGGAACAGTACACTGTAATTGTATCAGCTGCCTTTGACTACACAATCATGCCGACATCATCATGCTACTTGCCGCAAAAAGCTCAGAATGTGATTTATTCTAGCACAGTAGCAATATTATTATTATTACTATGATTAACATCAGGGCTGAATTTGTGTCTTCCCGCTGATGAGTCTTCAAGACTGCCTGGGCTGCAGCGTGCAAGTCAGCAAAGCTTTCTGGCAGGAACATTGTGTGACCCGACTGCTCGAGCATAACAGCACGCACCATTTGTGAGCCATTAGGTCATCCGGAGGTAGGATTTCTTGGTGGAACTGACAAAATGGTACTGCGTGTCGGTGGCTGATTTATTGATGTTGTAAACACACGTACTGGGACCACAAGAGCATCATCCTCCATGTGCGGCCTACATAAAAGTCCATTAGGAGGCGGGCTGGTAGGAGGGCTTCGAAACCCTAATATCTCATCAGCACTAATCAAAGTACGCACAGGTATTTGGGCCAAAAATGCAGCCGGGGAACAGGAAATGGAAAGACAGCAGATGATGATGACAGAATCTGCGGGTGAGCAGCAACAACAATCCCATTGTTCTGCAACACTAAGCTGACTGAAATGGTGCAAAGAAAAGCAAAAACAAATCCGTCAAAGAGGTCGTCGGGCAAAAAGCAGACAGTTTTGCGAGTGTGCATTGGCACCACAGTGGAAGGCGAGGTGTGGGAGCGCGCAAAAGACCTCCACAAGCGTCCCAGACGCAAACCTGAGGAGTCCAAAGTGTGGCCTGGCAGCCTTTTGAGGGCCGCTGCTCTTTGTATTTTCAGTTTTGTACAGTCATCCTTTGCCACATCACGCTTCAAATGCCACCAGTTTTTATTAACGTTTACAGCCTTTATTTCAGGAAATTTTCCTTTTTGCCTAAATTAAGCACTTTCAAGCATAAAATGGCTAAATAATGTATAATACAAATTATAAAGCATTCCTAGCGAGGCTAAGCGGCATAGAAGATGGATGGATGGATATTAATTATTACAGCCTAGTATTAGTCAAAAAGACGCATACTTAAGCAATTTTATGTATTTCTTTTGCACAAGTTAGGATTTTTCACGCATAAAAATGGTTAAATGTACCAAAAAACAAACACCAGGCATTCGGGAAACATTCAAAAATGTACCAATACTGACATCTGTAAGTCTTTATCATGTCTTATTTATGTCTTGTAGGTGTACTGTGTGTAGCGTGAAAGTGACTATAGGGGTGTTATAACATGTCTAGAGATCTCTAATCATGTTAAAACTGTATTTACAAAGTTGTAAACAGACGTTCTATGCTTAAAAATAACCCGTTTATTAGCGGAAATTCCCATGCACATGTGTCATGGCCAGTAATGCAAATTAGATGATGCTGACCACTGCATTAAATATAAAAGCTGAACATGGGGTCCTTTTTTATCGGATTTATCCTTTTCACAGCTATTAAAAAAGCAGCAGCATGTCCCACTCGTGTCAAACAGAGAAGGTACGTGATTCCCTGACAAACAGCAATCACCATCATGCCGAGGCAGAAACGTGGGATGGGGGTGGAAAGAAAGGGAGGATTGTTGCCGGTAGGATCAAAAGGGAACCGAGCTGGGGGGGGGACTCATAGAGCGGGCCTTTCAGAAGCCTCTTTGAATATGAGGGAGTGCATGAATGGGCGTTCAGTGCAGGGTGTGCAGACACACTCGGACTGTGATGAAATAAAAAAATGCAACCCCCCCAAACGCCGTCTACTAACATTTAGATGAAGGGAGGCGTGTGGAGGCACGGAAGAATCAATGCATCACCTGTGGGTCAGTGCCCAGATGCCTGCTTGCACATGGAAGCCTGTTTATCTTGAACTTTAAGTAATCATTAGTAATGCATTTCACAAATAAACACGGTGCAAAATAAGACTAACACGCGATATGCAGCACACATTTTCGCAAACGTTCTCCAACGAGGGCCACAAACGGAAAAATGAAAGGATACAACTTCGGCATTTTGATATTTTGTGAAGCAACACATATATTATGTCAAGAGGTTTTATATATTTCAAGAAAAAACTGCATCTCAGCTTTGTGATTTTGGTGAAAAAGTGCATTATTATTATTATGAACTATAAATATGCATATTTTTTTTCCTCATTTTTACTGATTTTTCCTACAAACATTTCAACTTTGGCTTAGCACTTCAGGAGTCGCCACAGCCAATCAATTGCCTCCATCTAACCCTGTCTTCTCTCGTACCACTACCTTCACGTCCTCCTTCACTACATCCATAAACCTCCTCTTTGCTCTTCCTCTAGGCCTCCTGCCTGGCAGTTCAAACTCAGCATCCTTCTACCAATACATTCAACATCTCAGTCTGGCCTGTCAAACTTTATCTCTGAAACCTCTAACATGTGCTGTCCTGCTGATGTGCTCATTCCTGATCCTGTCCATCCTGGTCACACCCAAAGAGAACCTCAGCATCTTCATCTCTGCTCCCTCCAGCTCTGCCTCCTGTCTTTCCCTCAGCAGCACTGTCTCTAAACCAAACAACATCGCTGGTTGGTTTTCTTGTTTTTTTCTTAAATTATATTTTTTAAATGTTGATGCGGACCAATAAAAAAAAGGTCGTGGGCCACAAATGGCCCCCAGGCCGGACTTTGGACACCCCTGGATTAGAAGTTTTGACGTCTTACTCCCCCCTCGCCTAATTTTTGGCATTTTTGGCACTCAAGCCAAATTTAAAACATTTTATTGACCACAATTAATACAATTTCAGAGCCATTTCAGGTCCATACTGGCAAAAAAGCGTATTTACAACGAATACAGTCTTCACTTGTTTATTGCAGTTAATTGGTTCCGGACATGACTATGAAAGTGAATTTCCGCAACATAGGATTCAATATAAAAAAAAAATATATTTTTGTAGTTAGAGCATTAACAACCTATTTATAACTTTCTAAGTACATTTCTTTCCCATTAATAGAGCCACCCAGACATGAAATAACACCCCTATAATCATCTTTACACTTGTGTTACCCAACACAGTAGAGATGATAAGACAATAAATACGTTAGCAGTGACAGCTCCTGCGGTGGCCAGTCTCATCAACGTAAGGTTCCTGACACCCAAAGACCAGTGTGGAACACTACTCTTCACACAGGAGCTGCTGTCGGCCACACCGCAAAACAGCACTGATTTATAGATTAATTCACAGAGTGAGGGCACTGGAGCGATACCATTGGACATCCCAACTAACAACCCAAGAAAAACACAACCCCAATTAGCGCCAAGGCCAAACCTTAAGCAAACTCTCTCCTTGGGACGTTAATCACTTGAATAAAAAAAAGCAAACGTTCACACGCGATACTTAATTAGAGAAGTGGCAAAAGGGGCATCGATAAGATCAGCTGAGTTAAGGGATGGCAGTACTTAAACTGAACTCAAGGGGGCACTAATCTGCCGATGAGGAAGTGATATACCATACGGCAGCGTAACAAGTTATCTTTTGAGTATAATTGTCTTATTTGCTGTTAGGAAAAAATACAACTGTGTGAGGGAGGACCAGCGCACACAAGTGGGTCCATTTTACACAAGCTCAAATCAAGAAGGGATGCCTGGAACCAATCCACATGGGGTGAACAGACCATATGACAAGAACAACGGTCCATTCTGTGCTGACTGACAGACACCACGCTGAGGGTGTAAGGCGGGCAGATGGAAGTGACAAAGTGACAAATAGGAAGCGCAAGTAGAAGAGAAAGGAGAGAACAGCCGCAGTGTGTGTGTGGCGGACAGCAACCTTTTGTCTGAGCAGCTTGCTGCGGACGCGACCCCACAGCTTGGCCCCCGTGTTGGTGTGCCGCTTGAGCACGGCGGTCTGCGGCTGGCCGGACAGGTTGTGCTCATTCTCCTCCAAGCAGCACTGCTGCTCCAGATGCTGGCATACCGAGTTCAAGTTTGCATCCGACACCAGGATCTCCGTCATCCCGGAGCCTCGGATGTCCCTCTTATATCACCGGACGCAGGTGTGACGAAAACGGAAGATCCTCTCGTGACCTCACTTGAAGGTAAATTACAAAAAAAGTCTCCAATAGATTCAGTTAGATTTCCTCTTCAAAAAGGGGGGATGCCGTCATGGGTTCTAATAGTCTCGCAATTCCGCGTTGTGACAGTCCGCTGCCGAAATCTCCTCGCTGTGTGCAGTTGGACTACCGCCACAGCGCGGGAGAGAGTAAAAGCGAGAGAGAGAGCGAGGAGGGGAGTGAATGAACATCGCTTCCCCAGATGCTGGTGGACACACCCCCAAAAGAGAGGGAGGGTGGCAAGAGCGCGGTGTTGTCGTGGAGCCATTTGACCTCTCCCTCAACCTTTCCCAGACTGGTCACCACAAGCCGGGAAGCAGTCAGGAGTGTGACGCAAGAAGGATCCCGGTGGGAATGATTCAGATGTGGGGTGTTTTCTTGTGGCGAAAACTGCAGAAAAAAAGTTGCAAATCTGACGCCATTCTTCCTCTTTCCTCCCCCTCGTCTGGTACTGAGCCTTTTGTTACGTACGGATGGCGTCACTCGCTGTGAATGTGCAAGCGGGTTTAGCTGCATAGGAATGGATGAAGATGCCCGTCCAACTCCACCTGCATCCGCCATGTCCCATTACGGTTTTACTCAAGGGTTAGAGGTGCTCGATCATTTTGGATTTATACTGATGTCCCATGTGTCGATATTGTCCAGCGGCTCTTTCCTCAAACTACAATACAGTGGTGCCTTGGTTAACATCCGACTCAAACTAAAACGGACTCTAACCAAAGCAAAATTAGACTGTTGACCAGAACATCTGCATTTGCCGTGTCGTGTTAAGGTTTTACTCGAGGGTTAGAGATGCTTGATATTATTGGCCTTTTACTGATATCCCATGTGTCGATATTGTCCAGCACTTCCTTACCAATATCGGCAAGCAGCTCATTCCTCAAACTACAGTGTTGCCTTGGTTAACGTCTGACTGAAACCAAAACAGACTCTAACCAAAGCAAAATAAGGAGCCATTGTCAACACTTAACAGTACATTTCATTTTAATGGCTAATTCCGTGATTCCGGAAGAGGGACTGGGCAATTATTTGCCATTCATCTTATCACTGTTCATAACGATGCAGACTACATGCAAATATCCATCATAAAAATGGAGGCATATTTGTGTCATTCTCAAAACGTTGGGCCGTGACAGCACTGCAAAAAGGAACAGGCCGCCACTCACCCAAACAACAACAGAAAGTTAACACACACCATTGCAGCCGTATCTACTGCAAAATAAATGCCTACACAAACCCTATCTACACACCGCAAGGCATGTCGGGTAACCCACACTAAAATAAACATAGTGAGACCCCTCTAGATAATCCATTTCAAAAAGGCACCCAGTGACAAATCTAGCGATTTTTCCCCAGTCTTATTGGGCACTTTTGGAGATTGACATGTATCGGTCTTCTCAACGTGCAGCGGGTCCTCCCCCATCTAGAGGCATCTAAACCTTGGGACATTTTGGAGATGCCACGTTTAGCAAGCAAAGTCTCTGTGGTTGTATTTCTTTCATTTTCACTTCTTCCAAAAGAAGGACCGGAGAGGATTACTGACATTTATTTGAAAAAGCAAATCAGAGACACTACGCATTATTTTAAGAGCTTCTGTAACAGAGTCATGAATTCAGTATGAGGTCGAAAATCAATCCTGACTGATAAAGAAAACAAAAGTGATTACGGTTTGTCATGTCTGATTTCTTACGGCCGCAGCCGTCCCCAAGATTAACTAGGCACTCCGTCGGCACCGCGCGGGCTCCAAACACGACAACGCAAACAGACTGCAGCAGACAGCGTGTTGTCGCGGTGTCAAGCAGCGCCAGTCTTCCACAGACAAGATAAACAACAAACAGATCGGAGAAAAGACAGCGGGCCGGTTTGTGTGGCTAGGCTGGTCGGAACCCCCGCCGCAGCGTATTTTTAACCCCCAAGGTTTGTAAGTAGGAGACACACACACATACACGCTCCATGCGTCACGTTCTGGAAAGAATGTCTGGGAAAACATTTTTTGGGGAGGCGGGGGAGGGAATGAGAGGGAAGAAAATCCCCAGGGAGGCATAGAAGATATTTTTGGAGGAGAAAGAACAGATATGTACTGTATATCATTATCTATAATTTGCCTACGCTAAACATTATAACAGGGGTGTCCAAACCTTTTCCACCGTGGGCCACATGTAGATATGCTAAGAAGTTATACTGTAGATAGTTCCTCCGGATGAGAAAGCCTATTATTAGTATCAACTTCACTCTTTGCTCTTAAAAAAAACAAAAAAAACAAACATTTTACCTTTCTACTTATGTTTTTTTTAAATAATGTAATTATGATTTTATATAATATATTATATTAAAAAATGTTGTGTTTATTCCATAATAGTTTGACTTTTCCCCTGAGCTAATTTTCTAAAAAATGCAACATAATTTTGTTTGTTTTCATATTATGTCTTTTAAAAATGAAATGATTTTTTCTTCAATATTTCAGCTCTATGCTGCTAAAATGCTGAATTATATTTTCTTATAATATTAAAAGTTTATAACAGTTTATAAAATTGCAACTTTTTTCTTTTAACATTTTGACTATTTGCTAACAATTACAGAAAAAAATCAGCATTTTTTTTTTAATTTTCCAATTATTTCTACGTTGTTCTTGTATATTTTTTCTCATAATATTATGACTTTATTTCCATCATTTTCTGATTTTATTTCTGTAATATTATAACTTTTCCCCAACCTAATTTTGCCAAAATTAAAATGCGTTTGTTTCCTATAATGTTATGCCTTTAACAACCAAATTTTTTCTATAATATTTCAACTCTATGCAACTAAAATGATTAATTATTTTTCTTTATTCTTATAAAATAAAATAAAAACTTGTTTCTCAATAGAAATGACTTTTCTATTGAGCTATTTTGACCTAATTTGCATTTCAAGTTTTTTGAAACTTTCTTCTTGTAAACTTGCTTCTCATAATTTTAAATGACCTTATTCCCATAATATTTTGATTTATTTTGTAATATTATAACTTTCTCCCAAACCTAATTTTCCCCAAATTACAATTTTATTTTGAACAATCCAACTTTCTTTCTTTCTTTATTTCTACAATAGTATTCTCCTAAAATTATGACTTTTTGATGATAGATAATGAGCTTTTTTCAATAATACTTTGATGTTATTCTGTTGAATTTTCCGTGTTTTTAAAGTCAATTGTTGCATTCTATTTTTTGAATGTGTCATGGGCAAATATCTCCTTTGAACGCTGCACCGTAGCACCCAGAACAGCAATAACAACACGGGAATAAAACAACTGCTGATGTAAAGCTGCAGAGGCGGCTAACGTGACCATTACCTCACCTCCCACAAAGTAGCTTTACATGACTCACAGTTAATTATCCAAAAAGAGTCCTTACCAAGAAAGCTGGCAAGCACATGAACTTTCCTTCTCAAACCAAAAATATATTTTGGAAGCCTTTGCAAAAAGCCCCAAAATGTGAAAAGCAGTTCTGAGGAGAGTGCTTGAAAAGCCTTGGAATCAAACTACCTATTTCAGATCCACCGTTTCGATGGTCAAATTGTTGTTTTTTCTGCTCAGTGGCTCAATAAATCAGGAGGCACCGCAGGGATGAATCAGTCAGATCCTCTAGTCTAACACTGGGGTGTCCGCACTTTTTCCACCGAGGGCGGCATACTAAAGGACCTAAGAATGCAGGGGCCACTTTGGTACACTTTGATCCAATGTAATCTCTCCAAACAAAACCCACATCTTAGCTTTGTGTTTTAGGTGCACATTTAGCAAATGAGTGTAATATATTGTAAAAGATAAGTTAAGATGTATGTTAATATGTTGTCGGACAGAATATTTTTGTACCAGAGCACAGAAAACTTGTTTACAACCTTCTCAATGTGTTTTAAGCCTAGTAGAGCCCTCTAGGCACAAAATAACATCCCTAAAGTCAACCATTGCACATGAGGTAGCTGGGAGGGAGTTCAGAGTTGAATTTTAGCTTAGCGTGAGTTACGGCCACAACAATAGCCTGTGTTAATGACTGCTTCTGGTGCTTGTGTGTCATTACAGTAACATTACTGACACCTTGTGGCCAGTGTAGAATACTACATCCATACTACCGTCACGACATCTTTGGACGCGTCTTCTGAATGCGTTATATTTTGTATTTTAGTTTATTTAGTCATTTTTATGCTTGGAAAGGCTGAATGTCAACCAAAACCATGTAGAATTTGGTTAAATTTGCAAATTTGCACATAAGAAAATTGATTCGCTGTGGAGAACCCTAGAGGGATAAGCCAAAATGAAAAGAAGAAGAAGAAGTGCACTATAATAACGCACATTAAATCACAAAACTGTATGAGATTTATTAATTAATAGTTTTTACAACCAGTGATGGAGTGAAGCTCCAAAATTCACAAAGCGGCGAGGGGTTACTATAGGTCAAAATATAGTTAGAAAATTATAGTATGACATGACCTTACATTAAAACTGCATGAAGTCAGCTACGACATGTCCGGCATGCTACAGTGGAAAAAGTTCTCCTCTCGTCCAGTGTGGAAGTGGTAATGTTTTGACACATTTAAAAGAAATACATTCAAGGGCGTCTCGAGTTCCAGGGGCGCCCGCCCCACTATTTGACAAGCACTGCAATAGCATCAGAGTTGCAATGTGGCAAAAGTGTAAAAGTGACTTTAAGGTTGTTACAAGTTTTCTTGGCTCCAATTACAAAAATATTCCATTTATTTACGTTGAATCTTAACACTGACATCACTAAATCCCTTTGGACAAAGACTAGAGATCGATAAAGGAATTATCCACTTAACAACTGCAGCAGTTATGTGACTGCCTTAAAATGATTGGTAATCTTTCCTGCCTAAAATGATGAGGAGTCATAAAACAAGTCATCGTGCTGACCCCATTTTGGGTCACATGTCTTCACTCTTTCAGTCATCTGAAGACCGGATCATGCCCTATCACATCAACATCACGGCGGGAACACACATTCAATACTATCTGGTGCTCCTCAAAGCCCGGTTTTTCTGCTCATGCCTCATTTATGGCGTCCAACCGACACACATGCAGACATGTCGAACCGCAACGCTCGGGTTCAGCAATTACTAGAAAAGCCTGTCGCCCCCAAAAGCCGCAGTTCCACCCTACAAGACGTTTAATTGCAGACTATCAACATTAAAGCCATGCGCCAGGATAATATTTGTCCCAAGCAGACTGTTTCATGCTACTGGGTTTTGGCAGTTGCACGGGTGTGCCGAGCTGATGTTCTCGTGTTCTTACAAGGCGTTCACACGCTCAGAAGTGGAGATGATCGAGAGGAGGGTGAGGGTTGTGTGATGGTGAACATCAGAACGATCACAGATGAAAAGCTGGGAGGGAAAATGAGTTCAATGCAGAGATAAGAGAGTATATAAAAATATAAAAAGGCTTGCTGGTAAATGTGGTCTGGTGATGCTTTCTGGTGCTATGTGGGATTCTGAGCACTCGTCACTGCGGGTTCAGTGTGACCTCACACGTAGTCGGACTCAACGTGACCGTATCATCATTTCTAAAGGGACCAATATACTGTATTGTACTCCAGAAAGTCCCCAAGTCCAAGCCAGGTCTCAAGTCAAGACAAGACAGGTCGAGTCCTTACAAGTCATACTCACCGTTAAGGATTTACCAAATAAAATACCACGGCCTCGCAATTTGCATTCAATAAGGCAAATTGTGTTGGAAAATGTGGCGCCTTGCGGGAAAGGTCATTACTGTTACCTCAGTTGAATACTTTGAATGGGGACTCATTTTCATACACACGCTCGCTAAAAAACCCCAAGTATTTTGAAGTCATCAGTCCGAGTCAGATCCTGAGTCATTAATGTCAAAGTCAGGTTGCACGTCAAGTTGGTACTGTAAAGTCGACTCCAAAGTCCTGAAAATTGTGATTTGAGTATAATAAAGTCAGAGTCAAGTCATCAGTCATTGATGTCAAAGTCCAAGTCAGGGTACAAGTCCTTCATCATATTGTCAAGTTGAGTCCAAAGTCATCTAAATAGTGATTTCAGTATTTTTTAAGTCCAAGTCAAATTGCAAGTCTTTATTGATACTGTCAAGTCAAATCCAAATTCATCACATCTGTGATTTCAGTAATATCAAGTCATCAGTCCAAGTCAAGTCCCAGGTCATTGATGTCAAAGTCCAAGTCAGGGTACAAGTCCTTCATAATATTGTCAAGTTGAGTCCAAAGTCATCTAAATAGTGATTCCAGTATTTTCAAGTCATCAGTCTGAATCAAGTCAAAAGTCAATAATGTCAAACTCCAAGTTGAATTCTATGTCTTTAATGATATTGTCAAGTCCAACTCAAAGTCATCAAAATTGTGATTTGAAAATCATCAGGTCATCAGTTCGAATCATGTCCCGAGTCACTAATGTCAAAGTCCAAGTCGAGTTGCAACCCTAACGACACTGTCAGCCAAATCCAAAGTCATCACAAATGTGATTTCAGTATTATCAAGTCATCAGTCTGCATCAATTCAATTCAAGTTTATTTATATAGCACATTTAAAAACAACTTCATTTGACCAAAGTGCTTCACACAAAATCTAACAGAAGGAAGGAGACCATAAAATAAATCTGAAAATACAAAACCAAGATAACTTGTCCAGCTAGAATTGACGGCCAAGGAGAAAAAATGAGTCCTGAGCCGTGACTTAAACTGTGCCAGGGACTCCGAGGCTCTGACAGGTTAAGGGAGACTGTTCCATAGTTGGGGCGCAGCTACAGAAAAGGCTCTGTCACCTCTGGTCCTGAACCTTGTTTTTGGCACAGCCAGAAGGATCTGGTCAGCTGACCTAAAGGCTGTGGTCGGAGCGTAAGGCTGTAAAAACTCCTCAAATAGGTTGGACCCATAGAGTGAAGACATTTGAAAACAATCATTAGCACCTTGAATTTGACTCGAAATGGAACCGGGAGCCGATGTAGAGCACACAGAAAAGGCGTGCTGTGCTCCCATCTCTTAGTTTTAGTCAGCAGGCGAGCTGCAGCACTCTGAAGACTTTGTAAGCGCTGCATCGCGCCCTGGTCCGGCCCTGTGTACGAAGAGTTACACTAAACCGAGACAGAAAGACAACAAAGGACCAATCACACCCAATCACACGGTCGTGTCCAAGCAGCGAGTCATTCGGACCAAAAACAACAATCCCAGTTTTGTTTGGATTTAGTTTAAGGAAGTCATTAAAGCCCTGAGTCATTAATGAAGTCGAGTTGCAGGTCTTTCCCGATATTGTCAATATCAACTTCAAAGTCAGCTAAATAGTGTACTATTTTCAAGTTATCAGTCCGACGTTCCGAGTCATTAATGTCAAAGTCCAAGTCTTTCATGATAGTCACAAAGTTACACAATGTTACAAGAATAAAGTCAAAATATTATGGGAAAAAAGAAAACAATGTAATTTTATGTGAAACAAGTTAAAATATTATGGGAATAAAGTCATAACTCCAAGACCATATTTAAAAAAAAAAAATAGATAATACAAAGAAGAAAGCTGCAATAGTTAGAAAAAATAAAAGCAACAACAGAAATAAAAAACAGAGCTGGAATTTTACAGTGATAAAATAAAAAGAACAAGACAAAAAGTGAACTTTTAACAAGAAAGTGTGATTTTACAAAACTAAATTGTAATATTATGAGGACAAATGTTAGTAAGAAAGAGTTGAAGTATTTTTTTTCTTTGTTATAATATTACAGGAAGCAAAAAAAAAATCAGTGGTAATTTTTATAAGTTTTGGTTGGGGGCATGGTTATAATATTATGAGGAAAAAGTAAAAATATTACAGTCATAATATTAAAAAATATATATATTTGATTTTTTTTCAAAAGAACAATGAAAATGGGGATAAAAGCAAAAATCTAATTTCATACTAATAAGAGGCTTTTTCACTTGTGCTGAGATTTAAAAACAAAGAAAACCCAAACTTCTTAGCATACCTACATGTGTTGCTTTGCAAAACATTTAAGTGTCCTTTCATGCATTCCACCATGTGGCCCTCACTGGAGAAAACATACTCCTGCGTGTGCTGCGTGTAGAGTGTGAGTGACTTGGAGTTCATTTATAAGGTATAAGACTCCACTTGCGAGACAGATTGGGAACGCAACCCGCACACAACCCGAGGAATTCAATTGAATTGCCTACATTGTGAAAACGTGACACAGCAGATGGCTCCTTCTTCAGTGCCCTGAATTCTGTGACATCAGGACCAGCCTCCCCTCTTAATAATAGATGGGCCGGGTGGCACGGGTCCTCGTAAAGTCGCTCCATATGAGCAGGCCCCAAGGCGGGGGTGGAGTGTTCCCCTCCAAAGTCCATCCGGGACCTTGGAGACGGTGGCCTGCCAAGCATCGTGTTCCTGTTGATTCCTCAATATCCCAAACCTCACACCCAGTACTGGGTCAATGACACTCCCCTAGCAAGGACAAATTAGTGATTAAAATTAACGACCACCACCTCAGACATTATTAATATGGAGGAGACCAGCTCTTCCCCGCCCATTATGGTGGCGATAAAGGGAAAGGCTTTTTGATTTTCCGTTGGTGATTACACCGGATTAGTATGCTTTAATTAGACTGGAATACATTAGTTCTTCCTTTACTGCGTGCATAAATGATGCAAACAGCCAACGCCGGGCTACGCTGCTTTAACACACCCCGACTCGTTTTATTGGACAAACGACAGAATCATGACAAATATGTCAAGTTAAACCGAAGGCCTGATACTTATTGGACCCGTTGATGTCACGCATGGTTGGCTGATGTGCTTCTGCGTGCAATCCCATTTCATTGAAAATATGAACATCCCTGCTGCTACAGCTTACACAAGAATATGTCCCAGTTGATGTGAGTGAAGGGCTTCCAAGGGAGCCTCCTTCAAGGTACGAAGGGAGTGCAAAATGGGGGAGGGGGTACAAGGAAAGGGGAAGATCACAGCCTTAGGGTAACCTACAGATTATTCTGATTTCCCTTTCATCCAGGCCTTTGGGGAAGGGGGGCATCTTCAGCGATAAACCGCTCCATTACTTATTAAAGACTTTGTAAGAAAAGGCAGAGGAGGAGGAAGAAAGAAGGAAGAAAAGGGAGCAAATGCAAGGTTTCGTTAGCATGCTGCTGGTTGCAGGGTGTGGCGAGGCTATTAAAAAAAGCAGTGGTACACAAACACCTTCTGTAGGCTATGAAGAGCTGAAAACAACAACACCAGCATGCGCTAACGTGCTAACAAAGTAGCAAGACGCAGGAACCACGGCGGTATTTTTTGGAAAAAGACGTTGCAGCTGAGTGCACAACTTGTCACGCACAAGTTCATTGTGATATTCTAAAAGTGTTGTGTGGTCTTGCTAAAAAACGCATACACACAGTTATAAAAATATCATACCATCAAGACAATGCTAATTTCTATTCTTTTTTTAACCGCCCAAAACCTGACCTTTACTGTAAATTAATGGTAGGAATACCCACAACTCCAGTCCAAACGTAGATAAGGAATCATTTATATTAGTCTGGAGAGACCAACCCTCCACTCTGTGCCTTCACGTCCAACGCTCGCTGATTGAAACAAGCCCATCTGTACAGCATGACCCAGTTCTAGCGAAGAAGAGGGGGCAGCTTCACGTGACGGCACACCAATGACCTGCTTGAATGGTTTACTCCGGAGAGTAAAACTACTACTGACTGCGTACCGCCACCTGGAGCATTACATGAGCGCAGAAGAGGAGGAGGCCAACAGAGGTGATCCGGATTATTGTTTGACAATACATTTCACCAGAGTCATTCATCTAACAATTATTAGTTTATTAGATTAGATTATTATTAGTTAATTAATCTGAATCTTGCTCTTTCGATTAATGGAGAAACTGCTTCGAATAAATACAAGAACCAAACACTCTTCACTGTTCTCCAAAGTCAAATGTTATATCTTCTTTAGTCTAAAACGCAAAGATAACACGTATGATTTCACGGATGATTGAGGAAATTCCAAAATGCTCCCATTTAAGCGTGACCCAAAGGACAATATCGTTTCTTAAGGTGGATGGGCTGGGTGACAAGCACGTTCATCTGGGAGAAACTCAGGACTTGAACCGCTACTCCTCCGCATTGAAAGAAGCCAAATGGGCATCTGGTCGGAATGCCTCACTGTTCAGGGCACGCCCTATCGGTAGGAGGCCTTGGGGAAGACCCAGGACACATTGGCGAGGCTGCGGCTTTCAAGTCTTGCACGGTACACCATGCCTTCAGACTGCAGTAGATCGGATACATATGGGATTTGAGCGCCCCAGTGGCATGGCCTCACATAAGAGGAATGGACATGTAAGAAGTCAGAGGATCTTTGCATTAGGAAAAAAACATGAGTGACATACCAAAATAATGCATTCAACATCCCTTCATTAATTCATTGTAGCTCTAACCCAGTGACCCCGTGTATGCTCTTGATGCTGATGAGACATGATGTGTGTCATCAATTTTATCAAAATGCGAGGCACTGTAGCTTCTCATTAATATCAGCGCTGTAAGCTCCACTTATTTTCTTGCCAATCCCATCCGGGTCATAAAATTATTGCTTTCCTCAAGGCACATATTCACTAATAAACAACTTTTTATTTTATTTTTAAAGAGTCAGTATGAGGTTAAAGTCTCATCAGCAGCTAAAATAGCTTGAAACAGAAATGACTAGGGCTGTCTTGGACTAAGGATTTTCATAGTCAAATTTGATTGGTTAGGTTTTGTTCATAGTCGACTAATAGTCAAATATACAGTAGTGTTCAAAATAATAGCAGTCCAATGTGATTAACTGGATTAATCACTGTTATTAGTATATTTTTATTGCTACATGGCAAACAATGTTCCAACACATTAGCATTTCTTGGTTTTGTTCAGAAGCAGCATTCGTGATGCTCCGATTGGATTAAGGTCCGGGGATTGGGATGGCCACTCCATAACATGACAACATAAGATGTTTCTGGTTTACTAGTGCGTTTGGGGTCTTTGCCTTGTTGAAACAGCCATTTCAAGGGCATGTCCTCTTTAGCATAAGGCAACATGACCTCTTCAAGCATTTTGACATATGCAAACTGATCTATGATCGTTATTAAACAGAGATTTTGTGGGGGATTTATGGAAATAGATTTCCTTCACACAGATTGTCTTCTGTCACAGTACTTACAGGTAACTCTAGATTGTCTTTGATCCTCCTGGTGTTGATTCTGGTTATTCTTTGATCCACTTTGATAGTTGGCAATGTGGAATTGTAACTCCTACATATTTATTTTTCAAAGACCGCAAATTTGCAAAAAAAAATCTGTAAGGAGCATTTGCGCGGTGTGCGAGCTCATCTATCTATTCCTATGTATCGTCACGCCTTCTTCGCCTTTGTTTACATTCTAGGCGTCCCTGGCAAGCACTCCCGCCCAGCGGGGTGGTGTGTGTCGACTTGGTACCGTGGAGCTCTCAGACACAAGCCGAATATCAGCAATAAACCTGGGGTGCTGCAAAATCCAATATCCAAAAGCTCTTGTCGAATATGAGACGTGAAACCAGAGCTGATAAGAACAAAACTGCTGGAAAAGCTGGAAGAGAGTTTTGCTGTTTGTCCCGCCACCATCTTGTAAGCCAAGGTCATTTTCTATTCTTTAACAACACAAATGAGGCTGAATGTGTACCAAAATAGGCTGTTTAGAAGAAAAAACGAGACATTCTACAAAAAATGCGCACTCAGCCGCGGCCGTGGGTGCACCCATGTCCTCAGAATGCTGCAATCTTGGTCACATGACTTTTTCATATGATTCGACGCCGTGATTGAAAGACAAATCCCACTCCAAAGGAATCAAATCGTAGAATAATTGGGTTGTGCTCTGTGGCGTCCTCCCTTTGTCTCCAAGAATGAATGTCTCTGAAGAAGAAACTAAGGAAGACAACGGCCTGCTCACCAGCTCGTGTCACACTGACTTCATCAAACACGATCAGGTTACAACTCGACTGAGAGTGGAGGACATCCAAACACCTCCTCCGCAGACCGTGGAACGCAACACAGAACACATCCCCCTTACCCGGCGGTTACACAACAGCCATTACGTAATTCCACCAATGTGAGACCGGCCTCCCTCAAGAACGCCCACTCGGCACACTTGAAGCGGGACAAGCGGCGAGATGAACAGGTACACGCTGGCGACGGCGTCCACGCATTCGCCGTGTCTGGCGGGGACGTTTTGGAAAAAGATTAGAGCTGAGATGAACTGGTTATGCAACAGAAAGCTTGAAGTGAAGCGAAGAGGCCGCTTGGGATACGCGTCTCGTGATGTTCTCTGCAGCAATTTCAAGCAAGATCAAACTCTGCGTTGCTCAAATGTTGGTGGGTGTGCGCTGCAGGGAATTAGAACCGCATACGAGTGATTCAGCCACAATCCCTACAATGCTGCACGTGGTGTCATTTTGCTGGATTTGGTGTGACCCCGCAATGGCAGTGACCTCATACTTGAAACAGCTGACGATTTGAAAACATTCTTTCTACAGAGGAAAAACATCCTGATGACACAGCCACGAGTGCCGCCAATTTTGTTACTCTGGAAAAGTATATTTTAGGAGCTTCTCATCAAATCGGAGCTGGGAAAAACAGCAGAACAGAAAAATCACTCATGTAGGCAATTTTTGAGGTGCCAAGTTTTAACACAAAGATGATCAATTAGGCTGTAAAACTATCAAGATATGAGTCATAAAAAAAAGGACACAGTCTTAGATTGATACGAGCTGTTCTCCAAATCTGCAAATATCTTCACTGTTATCTTTTATTCTGTGCATATAAATACAAATATGAGTAGGTATCGGTAGGTGAAATGGAATTCCGTGGTTGTAATTGTTACGTTATATGAGCATACCAATGATCAAATTCATCTTGGATAATGTTTGGTCTTCTCTTGATTGCTATTGGGAAGGAAAAAACCTGACAGGAATATCATTGCATCCCGTAAAATGATTTGCACGGGAAGGCAGTGTTAATAATACGCACATAATGTCTGCTATACTGTACACCACATTGGCCGAGTGCAGGAACTTGTCCGCCTCCATCACGCACTTTAATTAGCGCGGCAAGCGCCTACTGTTTTGCTTCTTACACACACCAGCTGCAAAAGAAGGCTGTATTTATGAGGCTATATCACACCGCGTAAAGAAAGCGTTACTATGTCAATCATGTAACAACATCTAAAAAAATCACGTGGCGTCCAGTCATCACGCTTGTTATCGCTGACATACTGTATACTTCTGTATACTTTGGCGAGCGCAAGGTTTTATTTGCTACTATTTTTCATTGTGCAGTTTTTTATGATGATTGAACACTGCTAATTTTGAACTCCCTTGTCTTCTGTAGATGTTGAATTAAAATATTTTTAAACAAAACAACTCATTCTGTATTTAACATATTTTTTTTTAAATACAGATATTTTATATTTAATACAGTACATTTACATTATAATATTTATGTTAAATATATTTATATATTTGTTTTACACCCCACCACAACAAATTAATTTCTGTGATATACTGTAGGACTCAATGTTAGTAAAAGGAATATTTGCGTAGTTAGAGCATAGAAATCCTGTTTATGACTTTCTAAATACAGTTTTTAACATTCTTAGAGCGCTGTAGACATGAAATAACACCCTTAAAGGTACCTTTACGTTCCTATTATTCATTGACTATTCAACTATTTTGATACAGGGATTCTATCGACCGCTAAATTAATTGCATCAAAACTTAAAGGGTTTCAAATGGAGTGGGGAAAAAGGACAAAGCAAGAAGCCACAAACGTACCACTTCCACATGAAATGGGAGGAGTACCTTGAGTCACTCTGCATCGAGTGCATGTCGCCTGCATGTCGACAATAGGCCAGGCGTGTCAAGGATGATACCATGTAGCCACGCTCACACTCACTGCTCATTGTGCACAGTGAGAATGGAATGTTCCAAATCAGCTGTGGTAACTTTAAACACAAAACCCCATCTCGTTTGAACATCGGAGTTGGGCACAGGATGAGTTTCAGCATCTCCCGATTACTGATATAACTAAGACAAAACTAACATAACGCAGCGAAACGCCGAGCGCTCAGTCTGGCGAGGAAATGGGTGTTCGGCCACCGCTGTCCTTGGAGGCAGGAAGTCATAAAGCACGTTCAAACGACAGGCACAACTTGGCTCACAATCCCGGTCTCGTACGAACACCAAAGTATGAAATAGACTGACAACACTGGGAAGTAACACAGCGATCTTAGTAAACACAAACACCGCAGTGAGCCACCTTGTCTCATTGGCTTCTAGGCACTTTCGGGGTGCATGTTGGAATGCGAGAGCTTTCTCTTATGACTCCAGGAGATCCGAGTAGATGTCAGTCGATGCAGGGAGGGAAAAAAAAAGGCACAGTGCAACCCAAATGGAAGCAATACAGTATCGCACCTCAAGCTACTGATCATCCTGAGAAAAAACACTTAACTCTCTTAACATAGTCATGACTTGGCACAGACAGGGAAGTCTGTCAGTCTCAGTTTGTTATTTGCAAGCTCCTCTCACTCCATCCAGGAGTCAAGGCGCTGATCCCAGGAGCGAGGAAGCGTGTGTCATCATTTAATGGAGATGCCAATCAAAGATGATGTGTGTCACGACCTCGGCATCTGCGGTATTACGATCCCAGAATAAGTTGTACACGTCAAACCCCACGTCTAAAAAACTGTTAACAGAGCAAATACGATCAAAACAGTGCCTCCATGACATCGCAGCACTGACGGAAAAATACCTTTCCAAATAAAAACTTGTGTTAAAGGGATAATTGGGATTTTTTGACATGAAGTTGTATGACATCCCCATCAGCAGTGTAGTGACCTACCCCACCACTTTGTCCCGTGATGCGATTTCTGGTCGGAATATTTCGGTGATGAGGAACATACTTCAGGTTAGTTGGAGGGGCGATTAAGGAATAATTTGGATTTTTTGACATGAAGTTTCATGACATACCCATCTTTAGCATAGTACAGCAACAGTGACTTACCCCCCCAATTGGACCCGCGACACGCGCGTCACAACACTGGCCAGTTCACGGCGCGCACAAATATGACAAAAGAAGGAAGGTAAAGCTCAGTCATCTATGACGACGGATTTTTTTCAGGGAGGCATGTTTGTCATGCTAATGTATTACTCTTATGAATGCATACTCTTTTGAGAAGCCAAACTCTTTACTTCAGTAGCCCCAGCAACAAACCGGATCTACATTCTTTATTACCAAAATCCCACCAAACTGGACTCAGTGGGGCCATTTGTGGGGGCAAGTCACTACACTAATGATGGGGATGTCATACAACTTCATGTCAAAAAATCCCAACTATCCCTTTAAGTAAAAGGTTTGGCCTCTCAAATAAATATGCGTTCAAAAGAGTTATACATTTACGTCACAAAAATACCTCCTCCTAAAGATTCATAAAGTATCTATCTTCTCAAAAAAATTCAGCCCTCACAATCACTCGGCGTTACTTTCTTTTCCCGGCATATCACTGCGCGCTGTCGCCATGTCGTCCGTGGTCGTGCATGTTTTACGAAAGTCTTTACTTAAGTGGCCCCCCACAAACTAAGTGTAACTCATCACCGAAATCTGAAAAGAACTCGGGTCAGGGGAAGAAGCGGGTGGTAAGTCACTGAAGATGCACTACACTGCTGATGTGGATGCCATACAACTTCATGTCCAAAAATCACCAACTAGCCCTGTAAGCCAAAGACGCAAAATATCAAAACATCTGCAGTGTAGTTCAACGCCTATCCGCAGAGGAAGGATTCCACAGAACCACAGCTGAGCCTCGCTGCAAGCTGGCAGGCCTGCGCATGAAACGAACTTTACTACTAAAGAAAGAGAAGGTGAATTTCGTCCCCCGGTGTCATCTGTTGCCGATAAAACCCGAAATTTAGAATCCAGGGGAGCTGTGGGACCGCGACTTTGTTGTGTGTTTGCCAAAACAAAAGAACCAAGTGGCACTTTGAATTCATTCAGAAAGAAGTGGAACCACTATGGCCAGTATAGCGCGAGTACAATGCAACACGGAAAGCAAGAATGGTCAAAGTACTTTGCCATTACAAAAGGATGATATCAGTGTGAGCGGCTCCTTTTCCAACCACGCTATTCAACTCGGCAAGGCTTCTTAACAGCTCGCATAATAAGAGTTGCGACGGGAAATGTCAAAAACAGTCCAGTTGTCTAATTGTCAAACTGGAAAACCTATTAACCGCCGGTATCTGCCAGTTTCATCTGTGCATAGAATTTGACAAGCTCCAGTATGACTTTCATCCTATAATATATCCCCTCGTTCTTTAGACCGCTTCCAAAGACCTTTTGCACAAAGACTCCGTGAGACAAAAGGTTGATAGCAAATGTGAGAACGGAGTCACAGAGTCTCCGGAGAGCATTTCATTTTTCAAGCTCTGATGGGCTCCTTTGTTCCCACTTTAACCCTCTGCATCCCAAACTGGCCACCATCTGGGGCTCTCATTGCAATTCCCTTCCTCCTCTGTGATCGGCTAAGTGCCTCCTGCATGTGCGTTGCGCGCGTGTAGGCCTGACATCTCCAGTCAATCGCTCTTTAACAATATGCAACGTTATAATGAGGAACGATTACGAAGTCAGCTTGACTGCCCTACATGGCCGAATAAAGAAATACACGATTGATTTAGCATTGTATTTTTTTTTGTCCCGTCCAGCCATTAGGGCAGATGGTATGTGTGATCTAGATGCCCCTACATGCTAAACAGATTTGATACTCTCTTCTGTCACATAGATTTTATTACGTACTTAATTTTTATGCTTATTTTTATGCAAATTTGGGGCGGCCGGACCGGAGCAGGAGGGGATAGAGAAGAAGAGAAAAAAAGACAGCGGGGGAGAGCGAAGTGAGGAGGGGGACAAAACAGAGAAAGACAACAACACCAGCAACAAAAACTGCAACAACAATAACAAAACAACAGAGACAAATCAAACTACATCAACAAAAGTCTATGACGATCGTAAAGCCCTTAATGGAAATAACAAAACAATGTAATCACAATAACTGCCACTGTTTAGCATCATATTTTGTGCAAATACAGTAGGGATGTCCATATTATCAACCCAATATCGGCAAAAAAATGTAAAATTGGTCTCGTTTCGCATTGCCAGCAGTAAGTTGAGCTTGTTTCCGGTGAACGTTGGCCTCCGCCAAGGCTTCCCATTGTCACCAATTCTGTTCATAATCTTCATGGACAGAATTTCTAGGCGCACTCAAGGCGTTGAGGGAGTCCAGCTTGGTGACCTTAGGATCTCGTCTCTGCTGTTTGCAGACGATGTGGTCCTTATAGCCTCATCAGGCTGTGACCGTCACGAGTGAGGGAAGGTTGGAGCGTGAGATCGACAGACGGATCGGTGCAGCATCTGCAGTAATGCGGTCACTGTAACGGAAAGTCGTGGTGAAGAGAGAGCTGAGCCGGAAGGCAAAGCTCTCTGTTTACCGATAGATCTACGTTCCCACCCTCACCTATGGTCATGAGTTATGGGTCATGACCGAAAGAACGAGATCGCGGATACAAGCGGCGGAAATGAGTTTCCTTCGTAGGGTGGCTGGACTCACCCTAAGAGATAGGGTGAGGAGCTCAGCCATCCGGAAGGAGCTCAGAGTAGAGCCGCCGCTCCTTCACATGGAGAGGAGCCAGTTGAGGTGGCTCAGGCATCTAGTCCAAATGCCTCCCGGGCGCCTCCCTGGTTAGGTGTTCCAGGCATGCCCAGCCGGGAGAAGGTCCCGGGGAAGACCTAGAACACGCTGGAGGGACTATGTCTCACAGCTGGCCTGGGAACGCCTTGGTGTCCTCCCGGTAGAGCTGGAAGAGGTCGCCGGGGACCGGGAAGTCTGGACTTTGCTACTGAAACTGCAGCCCCCGCAATCCGGACCCGGATAAGCAGAGGAAAATGGAATGGAGTGGAACGGTATAGTTTCTGTCCCTATAATGAAAACCGATATAGGCCCTTTAAGTGTCAAAGTCGCAACACAACTAAATATGCTGCCAAAATGACGCTTCATGCATTTGTGATCCTGTGCAAAGTCTAGTCTAGCGCTTAGAGAGGCGAGAGGCAGATGCCGTAAGTCAACGTCTCCGCCATATTGGATATGGGAAGCGTCAGGGCGAAGAAGACGCCTCATTCATGTGATCATTTGAAGTGTACGACTCGTTTTACTGCCCAGACCAAATCCCGGCTAATAACCGTAGACTTAATAATTAATTAATTTGATAGTATTTGCTCCATAGACTGCATGACTTGGCCATTATGACATCGTTTTGACAGCATAATAATTTTCCAGCGTTGTAGAAAACACTGCATTCGTTCATTAATTGTATGTCTACAGGGTAGCGGAAAATTTAAAAACAAGAAAATAAAAGCAGGAAGACGCAGGACTATCGGTGGGAGTCTCCTCACAACAGGTTCATTCATTTCACGAGGTGTTACACGCTTGATACTGGACTCAGGAATTGAGAGTTGGACAAAATCTATTAATAAATATTTGCTGTTTCATGGTTGATTTAAGGCCTATCACTAGTCCAAAATATACATATCTAAGCAAATTTTACAATTTTCTGCCTAAATTAGGCACTTTCAGCAATACAAATATAAGGCATCCAGAAGATGCATTCATGTTGTGACGTGTATTCTACGCTGGTCACTAGGTGCAGTAATGTTACATGGATGAGGCAACAGCCACTGCAGGAAATATTCGGTCAAAAAATATACATATTTAAGCAAGTTTCTGGGCATAAATTAGGCATTCAGAAGACACATTCAAAGACACGTTTTATGACATGTGGTATTCTACAATTGTCAATATGTGTCAGTAATGTCACCATGATGAGACAATAGCTACCACAGGAGGTACTCTGAGATAATGTGATTCTTCCAATGCTGACATGTGTCAGTCAAATTATGTCTCATTAACAGGTATGTCTTATGATGTTTACTACATTGGGTAATAATAAAGGCAAATATAGGGGTGTCATTTCATGTCTAAATTTGTCTGCAAAAGTTTAAAAACAACAGCAGTTAAGTGGATTTCCTTATTTCTTCGTTTGGGTTTTCGGCGGACCATTTGAATGGGCAGCCTTGGCGGAGCCCAAAGTTCACTGGAAAGAAGCTCGACTTACTCCTGGCAATGAGAACCAGACTCCTGCTTCGATTATACAAGGACCGAATGGGAGGGATGTCCAGAACAGTCAATAATAATAATCATATTTTTTTAAATAACAATTCATTGGTCATAATTTTACACTACCATAAGAAAAATTTGCTCTGTAAAACAGTTAAACCCTAAAGAGGACGGCTGAACTGTCTTTGGGTTAATCGCATATCTAATGAACCGGGGTAAAAAAAAAAAAAAAACAACGGTTACCGGCTGTGACTTGGTCCTTGTTGTTCACGTTAATGAGCCGTTCAAAATAACCGGTTCGTTCTTGAAAGTCACGACACTAGCAGCGATTGTTGATTGTTTAGCCCCGGCGTGAAGCCCTATACAATTGGTCAAGATTCATAGAATAGATCTAGGGAAAAATATGGACTTACTGACGCTGACAGATCAACTGCAAGACAGGCTAGAAAGACTAATATTGTGTTGTGAGGCGTTGGTTTTACATGTTTTACTGGCAGTGATAGCCACGGGCAGCTGAAGAAGAGAGACAATTCTTGTTTAGCAAGCGATTTGGCATGAAAAACCATATTACTCCAACTTTTTAGTGTCGCTTTGGATAAAAACTTTGGATTTATTGTTGCACGCTACAAAAAATAGCACATTAGAAACCTAGGTAGCGTGTCATTTGGAAATTAACAGTGTTAGCCGTCAGAACTAAGCTGGCTACCGTGGAGCACATCAGCAGGACAGACTAAATGCCAACTTGGCACACTTTTTCCGCGGTCTAAAGTCTAGTAGGTTTTGGACTTTTTATGTCCATCTGCGGGGCGGTGCCGAAACATCTGTCCCACTAGGTTTGTCGATGCATTTGACGAGACGGTGTCTTGGAAATGTGATCAACTTTACTGCGTCTCCTTGGGTGTTCCAACAACAAACAACCAAAATGTACCTTGAACTGGAGAACAAAAACAGATAATGCATCGTAGTGAACGGGAACTTGCTGCTACTCCTCTTCTCCCGGAATAAGTGACAAATATTGTATAAAAAAAAAAACCAAAACACAGGAAATATGCTTTTCAGTGTTACTTTTCCGCTGCAAAAATAACATTGACGCGTGCACTTCAATACTATAATTACTTACAATTGTGTGTTTTACGTTCGTCTGAGAGACGGAGTTGGAGGCTGTATAAGACAAACCCCTTTCCATCCTACACAAGGCAATGTGCAATTAGCCAAAACGTCAGGCCTTTCACCAATAAAACCATCCCAAAGCATATAAATGTCAAGCTTTGCATCTAATGTTTAGTGACGACGGCGCTTAAGTGGGAATGAGAGTGCAGACAGATGCTCGCCACAAACTTTACAGCCCCTTTGCACCCGTACTTTTACAGTAACGCCGGCTAATGTGTACATCCCACTTTCAAGAGGAACCTCAGAGCGGCCCCAGGCAAACAAGTTCATCCCTTCTTGCTCTTTTTTCCTTTGCGATGTCCGCCTTATCTGGCTCCCATTATCTCCGGGAAGCTGGTCAGGTTACAGTTTATTGGGCCCGTTAACCCTGCAGAGCTAGAGGGGGGTGGGCTGACATGCGCTCAACCCTAATACAAGCTAATAAAAACAAGCCCCAGTGGTGTCTCAGGGGTGGTGGGAATGAGGGGGTCGAGGTGATGTAGGTTCCCTCGAGGACCTAACTGGAGATGTCCTAATTACAGTAGATGTGACTCCAAACCTTCACACCTGACTGTGGTAACGGTATCATTTATTTGAACATGTATACAAGTTACATTTGTCACATAGTACATGGTCTATGCTGCAAAAAAAAACACTTGCAATGCAGAAAACCCTCACAAAAGGAGGCCAGAAGGGGTACGTGTGAAGGTCGTGTTATCAGATGAAAGCAACGCCAACACTGAGTGATAGCTGGACCCTCCGCTACACAGAGCTGGGGCTGGGAAGCTGAACAGTTATGCAACTTGTCCTCTGAAGAAGAAAAGCATGGATTGTTACATCCGACTCCAGCCCCACTGAGAACATGCCCAAGGCCAAAACACGCACAAAGTTTCTGCTTTACAGCTAATACAGCCAACGTACGCAAACTATTAGCGCTACCTTTAGTGTCTGCCACCATCACGGCTTTAATTACAGTGGGAAGCGCCTTCTAACACACAAACCTGCTGCAAAGCAAGACGCTAGGCTATAGGTATGGAGGCAAACAAAACCTTACTGAGGTCTAAAAACCATGTGGTGTCCAATTCTCACACATGTTATCACTGAAATGTTTTCGGAGTAGAAGTCATTTGATGATGTGGCGGTCATTGAACACAGTAGAAAACAAGCAAGTTTTGAGTGCAACGCAACTTAAAATGCATGATGTGGTGTCCAACCATCACAAATGTTGTTACTGACATGAATGTCTACTGAGTAAGCAAGTTTTGAATGCAACGCAACTTAATATGTATCATGTGGTGTCCAATCATCACAAATGTTATCACTGACGTGAATGTTTTTGGAGTGCAGGTTATTTGATGATGTGGCGGTGATTGAACACAGCAGAAGATGAGCAAGTTTTGAGTGCAATGCAACTTAAAATGCATCATGTGGTGTCCAACCATCACAAATGTTGTTACTGACATGAATGTCTACTGAGTGCATGTTATTTGATGATGTGGCGGTGATTGAACACAGCAGAAGATAAGCAAGTTTTGAGTGCAACGCAACTTAAAATGCATGATGTGGTGTCCAACCATCACAAATGTTGTAACTGACATGAATGTCTACTGAGTGCATGTTATTTGATGATGTGGCGGTGATTGAACACAGCAGAAGATAAGCAAGTTTTGAATGCAATGCAACTTAAAATGCATCATGTGGTGTCCAACCATCACAAATGTTGTTACTGACATGAATGTCTACTGAGTGCATGTTATTTGATGATGTGGCGGTGATTGAACACAGCAGAAGATAAGCAAGTTTTGAGTGCAACGCAACTTAAAATGCATGATGTGGTGTCCAACCATCACAAATGTTGTAACTGACATGAATGTCTACTGAGTGCATGTTATTTGATGATGTGGCGGTGATTGAACACAGCAGAAGATAAGCAAGTTTTGAGTGCAACGCAACTTAAAATGCATGATGTGGTGTCCAACCATCACAAATGTTGTAACTGACATGAATGTCTACTGAGTGCATGTTATTTGATGATGTGGCGGTGATTGAACACAGCAGAAGATAAGCAAGTTTTGAGTGCAACGCAACTTAAAATGCATGATGTGGTGTCCAACCATCACAAATGTTGTAACTGACATGAATGTCTACTGAGTGCATGTTATTTGATGATGTGGCGGTGATTGAACACAGCAGAAGATAAGCAAGTTTTGAGTGCAACGCAACTTAATATGTATCATGTGGTGTCCAATCATCACAAATGTTATCACTGACGTGAATGTTTTTGGAGTATTACTTTTTTCTCATTGTATACAACTTTTTTTTTTATATATTTTGACTTAGAGCAATTTTTCCATTTCTGATGTTTTTTTTGTTGTTTTTTTTGCTGTTGCTCTTTTACTTATTTCTCGTAACTATGACTTTATTTTTCATAATACTTTGACTTTATTCCCATATTTACTTTTTCCCCCATCTTAAAAAATGACGACTTTATATGTTGTTTTGTTTTACATAATAGCACTACTTTTTTTTTTTAATATAACATCTTTTTTTCAACATTTTGCTGTTAAAATGACTTGAAATGATTACAATGCCATTCTTATAAAATTACGACTACATCTTGTTAAACCTTTTGTCTGTTGATATTTTGACTTTATTCTTGTCAAATGACCACTGATCTTTACCATTTTTGCTGCTGTTTTTGTTTGCAGAGTTGACATTAAAATGATATTTTTAGAACGGCATCTAAACCTACGCAGCTTGAACGCATGACAATGACAAAAAAGAGCTGGATTCAATTCCAACATTTGGCGTTTCTCAGCAAGTGAAGCAACAGGAGTCGGTGGTGGGTTGGGGGAGGTGGGGGATAAAATAAAAAAACAGAGAAAACTTCCAGCCCAACATGCCCATCTACGGTCAATCACCAATCCACAAGCTTGTGAAGGTCTCTAGAGAGGAAAGCAAAACACGGAAGGGCCCTTCTTAACTTGGCTTCACCGAGAAAGCAAATAACTCCACTGAAGTCTCTGATTCTACTTTGCCCATCAGCGTTGTTACCAAGAGCCTAATGAAGAAAACGGAGAGTCTCTGGTCCCATTTATTGTAAAGACAGACCTACGCTTGTGTCGGTCCATGGGTTGGACATTACTAGCTTGTTTAGATCTTTCCAGCGTGACTGCAGATTCAAAATGACAAACTGAGGGCATCTTTGGAATGGGAATGACTTTGGTCTTTAAAAATGGGGTGTCACCCGGTGAAACATGAAAGGATGCAACTTTGCTTGCACTGTGATGTCTTGTAAAGCAACACATGTAAATATGCCAAGCAGTTCAATATATTTTCAGAAAAAACTGCATCTCAGTTATAACTCTGAAAATACACCTATTATTGGTATCTACTTTAGCCTTTGCAATCCCCCCCCGCCCAAATATTTCTGTCTTTTTTTATTTTCGTAATATTTTGACTATAAAATACATAAAAGAACTTTTTCCTCATTTTCCAAAATGTACAACTTTATTCTACTATCAGCAAACAAATGACATTATTATTACTCAAAATATTCCAACTTTATTCTTATAAAAATTGCACCTTTTTTCATGTTCAAGTACAATTATTTCATTTCAATATTTGGACTTTATTTTTTGTAAAAGTACAGCTGTTTTTTCCCCCATTTCTGCTGTTTTTTTGTACATTTTCCTAGTATCTCAACTTTCGGCAAAAATAATCTTTATACAATTTTGTTTCTGTAATATTATGACTTTATTCCCATGTTATACATTTTCCACAAACTAGTTTTCCCCACAGTACCATTTTGTTTGTTCCTCACAATATACAAAAATACATTTCATTAATATTTTTGTTTCATTATTTATTAATTTTAAATAAATATAAATATTTAAAATAATATTTCAACTCAATGCTCTAAATTGATGTTATTTTTTGTCATGATATTTCAGTGTTATTCTTGATTTTTTTTCTTGGTAGATTACTACTTTTTTCTTGGAATATTTTGACTTTATTCTTGTAAAAAAAAAAATTCATTTTTTTTTATTACATTGTAAGTAAAACAATACTTTGGACACCCCTGCTCAGATAATCAAGAACAAAGTGTTCCCAGCCTCTCAAGGGTCTGGAACATGGCTCTCTCTGGCCATCTCCATTCTCTGTCTCTCCAAGCCAGCCGGCAAACCAAGATGTATTTATGCTTTTTTTCCTCTGTTGCTGGCGAGAAGTGGATGTTCCCAGCAACTTTTGTCTCTGTGACTGGCAGCCATAGCAGAGGAGGTGGAATTTATATACTGTATGATCAACTCTTCCCCCACTGGGGTTTACGGGCCTCTTTTAAAACTACCAAAAGAGACGCAAAATGTATTTGTACACTGATCGGACTCAACTATAGCTACAATTGCGGAACAAAATGGCATTCTTATTGAAGTTGCATGAATTATATAACTCCTTCCCGGACGCTAAACAACCTCCATTTTGGGCAGAAGCAATTTTCCCATCATAAGTAATGAAGAGCAATCTGTTCCAGGGTCAAGCTGATGCCCTAAATCAGACTTGCATTATTTGTACAGTCATCCCTCGTTTATCGCGGTTAATTGCTCCACCGTGTTTCAATACTAATAACAGTTATATTTTTGTAGTTAGAGCATATAAAACTTGCTTACCATCTTATAAATACAGGTTTTACCGTCATTAGAGCCTTTTAGACATGAAATAACAACCCTATAGTCACCTTTACACTCTTATTACTCAATGTAGCACAGTGGTTACCAAACTTTCTTTGCCGTACCCCCCTTTTGCAGAATTTTTTTTTTGAGTTTTAGCATCTTGTGGCCCCATCAGTAGCCCATGTATTTATTATTATGTCATTATTATTGTGTCTGTTAAGCCTGCAATAAATTGCCCTTGTCTCACCAAATAGTAACACCTAGTGGCCAATTTGGAATACTACACTGACAATTTAAATGCTTCTTCTGCCTTGTATTTGTATTTTAGTTCATTCAGTTAGTTCATTTGGCCATTTTTAGGCTTGAAATGCGTAATTTAGGCAATTGAGGAGTACAATTTGTCTTAGTTTTGTACTAATAAAAAGCCCTATTCAAGCACAAAATCATGTATTGATTTATGTCTTTGTGAAAAACTGCATTGTCCATCCTCACCTCCTCCATCACATTGTGGTTCGCCGGGGCCACTGCCAGGGACAAACACAGACTGCAGCGCGAGAAAGTGATCGGCTGCAGCCTTCCATCTCTCCAGGACCTGTACGTCTCCAGAACTCGGGGGCGAGCAGGCCGAATACTTGCTGACCCTTCCCACCCTGGACATGGACTATTTGAGCCACTCCCCTCTGGCAGAAGGTTACGGTCCATTCGGACCAGAACCTCTCACCACAAGAACAGTTTCTTTCCTGCTGCTGTTGAACTCATGAACACTTTATAACATTTGCACTATGCTCACTTTATAACCAGTATTTTTGGCACCTTATACTACCTGCACTAAAAACACTCTCATGCCTTTACTTATCAGTGATTTCAACTTTTTACTCAGGTTCTATGTTTAGTTAGTTCTATGTTTATTTCATACTCTATGTTTACTTAGAATTCTACGTTGCACTGAGTCGCCAAAGAAAGTTCCTAGTTCCTGAATTGTTCACTTACAATGGCAATAAAGTTTTTCTGATTCTGCTTGTGAGGCACTGAAAGTGAGTCGCATTCAGGTTTTTGTATGCAGACATTTGTGTTTACCGAGCCTTGAACGGAGCATCTTACTTTCTCCTACTCTGCACATGAAGAAATGATTGCTGCTTTGGGGTCTATGGTGTATTATTAGTCTAAACACATTGCAATATAAGTGACGTGTAGTATTCTGGTCACTAGGCGGCAGTAAAAGCATTGAGACATTACCTTACATTGCATTACCTTAACACTGCATGAAGTCACCCATAGGATGTTGAACATGATAAAGTGGGGGGGGGGAACCTTTTCCTCCCATTACGTGTGGAAGTGGTACGTTTTTTTGCTTCTTAAGTTTAGAAGAAATAAAGTCAGGGTCTTGCCTCAAGTGGAGAAGTTTAAATACCTCGGGGTCTTGTTCACGAGTGAGGGAAGGATGGAACGTGAGATGGACAGGCGGATTGGTGCGGTGTCTGCAGTGATGCGGACTCTGCACCGATCTGTCGTGGTGAAGAGAGAGCTGAGCCGAAAGGCAAAGCTCTCGATTTACCGGTGGATCTACGTTCCTACCCTCACCTATGCTCATGAGCTTTGGGTAGTGACCGAAAGGACAAGATGGCGGATACAAGCGGCCGAAATGAGTTTTCTCCGCAGGGTGGCTGGGCTCTCCCTTAGAGATAGGGTGAGAACTACCGTCATCCGGGAGCGACTCGGAGTAGAACCGCTGCACCTCCGCATTGACAGGAGCCAGATGAGGTGGCTCGGGCATCTGGTTAGGATGCCTCCCGGACGCCTCCCTGGGGAGGTGTTCAGGGCACGTCCGACCGGTAGGAGGCCTCCGAGAAGACCCAGGACACGTTGGAGAGACTAGGTCTTTTAGCTGGCCTGTGAACGCCTCGGCATCCGCCGGGAAGAGCTAGACGAAGTGGCCGTAGAGAGGGAAGTTTGGGCTTCCCTGCTTAGGCTGCTGCCCCCGCGACCCGACCTTGGATAAGCGGAAGAAAATGGATGGATGGATGTTTCCCAGTTGCAAGCCGCCCCTTAGAAAGTGTATCTGCAGCACCAAACATACCTTGAAAGAGGCACATGTTCCTCTGATAAAACCCACAGGGGAGCTATGTATTCCGGAATCTTCATCAAAGATGACAGCAGCGGCTGCAATTTGCAACAACTGGGAGGAAAACGATGGGAGTCAAGCTTCACTTGACCCACCACTGGTGTCTGAGTCTCCGAATGGGATTTTTATGAGGATGTTTCTCACCACAAGACAGGGGAAGCCCCGTTTGACTAAAGTGGGAAATGTCACTGGTACTCCAACTGGAGCAATTGGAGGCCGCGACCGCGACAAAACCGCACTAGTGTGCTCATAGGCGAGACAGCTAATCAACATGAGGCACTCCCCACGAGGACACTATAGTCCAGCGGTGCCCAAAGTGTGGGCAGGGGGCCATTTGTGGCCTTCTGCAGTTTTTCGAACGACTAGAACTGGAAAAAAAAGAGCAGCAATTTAAAAGAATAATGTAGAAAATAAAGTTATAATAAGAGTAAGTAATCTTACAAGCAAAAAAGTCATAATTTTACAAGAAAAAAAAACATAAAAAGCGCCATTACACTCATCAACAGTAAATATATTGTAAATCTCTACGATATACAGGCTACTAAACAATTCCATTCTGCGTTTACCTTTATCATCCCAAGTATACTGTAAGGCAGGGGTCTCCAACCAAACACTTAAATAGACACATTCTTCATAACTTCATCACATTTTACGTAAAGGTTATCAAGTTTGGAAAGAAGGGCAATCATTTCAAATATTACAGTTAGAAATTCCACAATTTTGGATGTTTATGTGGTTTGTTGTGAGAGGCGACCTGTCTCACGTTGCTCCACGGTCCTTGAATGCAGCATCTAACTTTCTCCCACGCTGCACATTAATGAAGAATTAGTCAAAACAAAGAAATAGAAGTGATATGTTGTATTCTGGTCACCGGGTGGTAGTAATGCCACAAAAGAATTAAGACATTACCTTATCGCTTCATCAACTCATTAAGTGGGCCGACATGATACTGATAAAAAAAAGCTCTCCTCCGATTCTGTGTGGAAGTGGTAAGTTTTTGGCTTCATAAGTTTAGAAAAAAATACATGGCTAACTAGTTAGCCCGCTAGCTGGAGGCCATCTCGCAGCTTCGTCCGGCAGCGTAAAGAGTTGCCAACAGTGAATAATAGGAGTGTAAAGGTGACTATACAGGTGTTTTTTCATGTCCCAATGGCTCTAATAATGTCAAAAACTGTACTTAGAAAGTCATGAGCAGTATTCTAGGCTCTAACTGCAACATTTGTCATTTATTAACATGGAATCTTATATTGCGGAAATTCAAGTCAGAACCCAACGGACGACTTTAAACAAACGACTGCACGTGTTTTTGTTCGTGAATAGCCAGACACTTTTTATGTTAAATGGTTATCAATTATGGAGAAAAAACATCACCTAATATCACCTAAAAATTCCACAGTTTTGCATGGTAATGTTGTTTGTTGCGAGAGGCAACCTGTCCCACTTTGTTCGACGGTCCTTGAACGCAGCATCCCACATTCTCCCACACTGATATTTTCCTGTTTTTCTTTCATCCTCATATTTGATATCGTAAGGAGATCAGATTCTAAATAATAATACCAAAAAGCGTCAGATGGAGGCTGCCTTTCCTTGAAATATATGACATGGGTCAGTTTAGTACAAAACGTGTGTCAAGATTGGGCACCCCTGCTATAGAATTCTCCTTTTGTTTTTGGTTTTTTACCTGGACCTGCCCTTTGCCCATGATCTTGTCCACAATCTCGTTGTCATCCTTGTTGAGCATGCTCTTGTCGTAACACTTTTCGTAGCAGAGGATTCGCAGGTACTGGGAACCCTCCAACTCGATCTCAAACTCCTGTTGGACGACAAAGGGGAACGTCAATTAAAGGTCCCCGTGACGGGAAAAGGTAAAACCACGAGGAGTTCAGCTGTCTTGTCGACTGACCTCGTTCCACTGAGGCTCGGCGGTGTCCCTGAAGACTCTGGTCTTAGCTTTGCTCACAAAGTATCCATACGAGTCCACTTCTAGGGTGCAGTACAGATCTAGGGGGAAAGAACAGCTTGGAAGCTTTTGGGTCTCAAATCTTACAGTACAGGCCAAAAGTTTGGACAAATCTTCTCACTGAATGTGTTTTCTATATTTTCATGACTATCTGCATTGCAGGCTTTCGCTGAAGGCATGAAAACTACGAATGAACATGTGTGGAAGTGTGTCCCAAACAAGACAAGTCAAAGATTCCTCAATGTAGGCACGCCTTTGCTTTTTTGATAGCGCTGCAAACCCTTGGTGCTTTCTCAATGAGCTTCATGAGGTCGTCACCTGAACCCGTGACCTGCATATTAACCAAGTTACAGCGACATTGTTATTAACATTGTTAGACCCAATAACTACTTTCCTGGCGTAGTGACACCTCACCACTCCACACCGTCTAGCTCAGGGGTGAGCAAACTGCAGCCTGAGGGCCACATCAGGCCCACCAACCGTCTTAATCCGGCCCACCAGGGCTTCCACGTTGAAAAAGACACTACTTCTGCACCATGTGGTCATGCAAACAAAATACATTGCTGCCGCAGGGCATGCTGAGCAGCTTGCGGTACTCTTTCTCCCAACATTTTGCCGTCTTTTTTTGACTGCTTGCAAAAAAAAAAGGTAAACAAGGAGGAGTTACCATGCTTTTGATATCCAGTGTTTTTGATGTTCATTCATATTGTCTTTGCAGCCGGACTACCCAGCATGCCTTGCGGGCATATGGAAATGAAACATGTTTATCGTTTAGTGAGCGAGTATGCTGATAGAAGGCCCCTCCGCCAAATTTGTTAACCCAATGTGGCTCACGAGTCAAAAAAGTTTGCCCATCCCTGGTCTGGGTAGCAACTAGCTTCACCACACACTCACTCACCACACCTCAGGCCACCGGTGAAAAGTAGCACTACATCTTGGAGCTGCCGTGTTTTTGTTTTTGAGTTAAAAATCCATGCACCCAAGAAAGAAGTTCTGGTAATAAAATGACCAAAATAAGGCAAAATACTGCAAGTATTACTTGTTACAACGAATGTGTGTTCATTTCTCACATGGCTGATGGGTAAAATGTACTGTAAGAAGTGTCACATGACCGGCGGACTCCGTCAACTTGAAACTGTCCTTGACGCGTCAATATATTGCATTTTGTCCCCCGGGAGCCATCAATATCCGGCCGGTGTGCGTGCTCACACGGCAACAGTCTCCCTCCTGAGATGGGGTCCCCCTCGGCTCTTACCTGGAGCAATTACGTTTCTTTAAATGCTGGTGTAGCACCTCTGCAGAGTGCAGAGAACGAAAGACAGATGGACGGCCACCTCAAGTTCCTGTTTTTTTGCTGTGACCTTTTCACTGATGACTGCTGTGAAGGAACACCATTACAAGAAGCATTTGGCTTGAAAGTCCAGTATAAATTCGCCGGTACACAGGACAAAAATATGACAAGACCACCTGCGTCAATGTTGCCACAGACGAGAGTAAGTCATGTCTTGTTTGCATAGTGTCTTCTTAACACTATTCCATGATAGCGACAAGCCTGCAAACATGCTAAGTAAACATCTTTTTACAGCAATATGTTTATTGTTGGAAAAAATATGACACAAATCAGGCTGTAAAGACCCCTTTTATGCTCATTAAGAAGCCGATTTAAAACAACAATTGAAGGATAAATAAATGGAGTGTAATTTACGCTCGCCATTCTGTGTTTTCAAGGCGACCGATCTTCAACTACACGTCACACTTTGCTCCAATATTGGCTGTTATACAAAATTAAACACTGTACTACATAATTAGTAAAATTATATATCATATTTAAGACTATTAAGTAGTCACTACAAGGGAACCCCTTCATTTCCAAGGTCCTCATTTGGCCAGAAACATCATGAGAATTTTTAAATTTAGTGATGGCAAGTTTTTGATTTAGCGACATGTGAGTGGAAGTGGTCCAGTGACATGTTGCCCTCAATGTGCCACTTATTTGGGTTGTGCACAGACCTCCCCTGCACAGCAGAGCCAAGCACACTATTACAGACCGGCCAGTTTCTTTAATTTATTTCTACATTCTCTGATTTAAAAAAAAAATGTTGTGGGCCACAAATGGCCTCCGGTCCCTTAAACACAACCTGTTAGCTTCCCTTGTCGATAGCAAAAAATGGTGAATTTTATTGCAAATGTTGATCCAAAACCAGAGGAGAAGCAGTCTGTGAAGGTGGGTGGTGCGGATACAGCAATCCCTTTGAATTTTGCAGCTTCACTCTATCACGGTTTATCAAAAATATATTAATCAGTAAATCATGTTTCTTGGGTAATACGGTCTTGTATTTGGAAAAAAATAAAGGACAAAGGAATTTACGTGTATTATATGCCAAAATTAAGCATTTGCAAGCATAAAATGCCTAAATGAACTAAAATACAAATATAAGGCATTCAAATTTACGCTAGTCATTAGGTGTTCTGTGAGACACACAAGCATGACAACAGGCGCAATTATCCAGAAACCGGGCTACTTTTGCCGCCGTGTCCCACGCCGAGCTGAAACTCACCTCCAAACCAACCCGGCACCACTTCCTGTCCGCCCCACTCAGCACCAGAACACATTTACAGCCACACACACACAGTCTTATTTATGTCTTATTTTCTCTTATCATGTCGACTATATGGGATAAAATGAGTGTAAAGGTGACTATAGGGGTGTTACTTCATGTGTAGGGGGCTCTAATGGTGCAAAAAACTGCATTTAAAAACTTGCAAACAGGTTTTCTAAGCTTTAACTATGAAGTTATTGGCGTTGTCACCAGTGCGTCGGCACAGGAACACTGTTCAGAGACTGAACTGAAAACTATAACCAGCAAAATGCGTACCTGGAGAGCAACAGCATGTGCAAGCGTATTGAGGGTGAAAATGCACACCTGTTCTATTTTGTTGGGGTTGCATTGTGCAAGAAAATAAACTACGTGACAGACTTCACTTTCCTGGGTCATGTTTTGGGACTGAAATCCCGGTTCCTGCTTCGGTGACCTAGTTTGCCTACTCCGCCTCGGGCTTATTCCCACTGGAAAGGGACGTTACAAAATAAGAAGCACAATATCTAAACATGTGCAAACTCCCAGTCAGAAAAGAAATGCGGCGGCATTAACAGGGAAAGGATTTCTACTCTATTAATGACAATGCGCGTTGCCTTCAGCCGCATATGACAATAAATCGCTGCCTGGTTGAGGAAGTGAAAATGAAGACGACGTCAACAAGAACAAAAAAACTTCTCACAATTCACATAAAAAGACAAACTGGATCCAGTCATTTTGGTAAGTACTGTTATTACTGGCATTGAGGTTGTTATACAAGCACAAATAATCCACAAATTTCCCCCCATAAATAACTCAATTCTGCCAATGCTGATGGAAAATCTGCCACACTGGTGGTTCATCAACGAGCTGTACCAGGAGAAGGCCCTGGACCCCATTATGTTTAGCAAACGAGCAAAAATACAGAAAAAATGCAAAAAAAAACAGGGACAAAGTGTGCCGCAAGCTACCCAGCATGCTTTGCGGAAAGACGATATGGGTGTGATTAGCGTTGCATTTTACCCCATGCTCCCAAGCTCAATCACGGACACGTTCCTCATCATTTTTGGTCGTCTACATGAATCACGCAAGCGTCCCGAGGAGATCGGCCCCGAATCCATTACGCGGCACATCCCAGCCCCCGCTCGCAGCTGTCATGGCAACCGAGGAACTCATCTTTCTCTGCCTGGTTTGGAGATACCTGATCTTTCAGCTGCGTGTGAGCGCGTGTGACTGGGTACAATGTGTTCTCCATTGCCAGCTGTCCATTCCTGGCACGTCCCAAATAGCCTCCGTGAGGTCCCGCAACCGTCCCAGACGCTAACTGATGCATTGTGCACACACGCCAACACATGGTGGCGCACGGGCGAAATGCAAAATAGGACAAGAAATATGAAGTAGAGTTTGCTGCGTCAGATTGTGCAAGTAGGTAAAAACTAAACGAGGCTTCCGCTATTTAGTGTGCTCTGCAAGCACAATGCAAGTGATTGACGGGAGTCTTGTGTGACTGCACACAGCAGCTGTTTTTGTTTGTGTGTGTGTGTGTGTGTGTGTATGTATGCGCGTGTGTGTGTGTGAAGTATGCACAGCTGGAATGTGTGGAGAAAACGTTGTGACCTACTGGCTGACTCTTTGAATCCCTTGGCAGAGTGGACGATCACGTGGAGAAAGCCGTACAGGCCTGCAGCCTCCTCATCTAGGAAGCACAGAAAGTCACTTATGATGAGAAAAACATCGCAGTAAACTCTATAAAGGACAAATAATGTCGTGTTAGCAAGAGAAATAATAAAGAAAAATGTTTTTTTGAACTTATGCTGTGAAAAACAAAACAAAATAAAGTTTTGGAAAATTAGGTTGGCATGAAATATATTATTTTGTAATATAGTATGTCTAAATATATTATTTGAAGACAAATATAATTGTATTAATTTCAATAACTAAGTTATTATGTGTGTGTATGAAATGATTCCATACGCAATTGAAGAATTTAATGGGAATAAAACATAATATTACGAAAATACATTTTGCACAAATGATTACTAAGAAAGTTGCTATTTCTAAAAAAAAAAAAAGAGCCATACAAGCCTGAAACTTCTTAATTTAATTGTACTATCTAGTTGTACATTTTGGAAAATTAGGATGCAGAAACAGCTATAATATTACGAGAATGACATAAAAATATAATAAAGTACTAATTACTAGAATAAAATGGAGAAGAGGAAAGTTGAATCAAAATATAAAAATAAAGTCAAAACATTGATAGAAAAAAGTCTAACCAAGAGAAAAAGTGTTTTTTTTTTCAGAATAATCTTATGTGGAAAAAGAATGTGTCAGTAGCAGGGTCGAAATGTTCATTCATTCATTCATTCATTTTCTGTACCGCTTATCCTCATTAGAGTCATGGGGATGCTGGAGCCTATCCCAGCTGGCTTTGGGCGAGAGGCGAGGTACACCCTGGACTGGTCGCCAGTCAATCGCAGGGCACATATAAACAAACAACCAGTCACACTCACATTCATACCGATGGACAATTTTTTTAGAATCGGCAATTAACCTAACATGCATGTTTTTGGAATGTGGGAGGAAAGCGGAGTACCCGGAGAAAACCCACACACGCACGGGAAGAACATGCAAACTCCACACAGAGATGCCCAACGGAGATTTGAACCCAGGTCTTCCAGATCTCCTGACTGTGTGGCCAATGTGCTAACCACTCAGCCACCGTGCGGCCGGTCGAAATGTTAAAGAAAATTATTCTTTTTTTGTTTTTGTTTTGTGAAAAAGTTGTAAGGTCAGGGGAAAAATGTTTAATATTATGGAAATAAAGTCAAAATATTACAAAAAAATTCTTTAGGAAGAAAGTTAAAATTTTTGCATAAAGACATCAAAATTGGAATAAAAAGAGCAAAGTTGATACAAATAATAGGCCTCTTCGCCTATATCACAAAGCTGAGATGTATTTTTTTCCTGAAAATAAATATAACTTTTTAGGATATGCTTTACAAAATATGAATTCATTTTCCACTGTGTGGCCCTCGGTGGACGAGTTTGTACACCGCTGCTTTAAAGGGATGCAAATCGGACTTACACAGACTCGATTACATAGACTTTGGTGCACGGTTAATAATGTGAAAGCGGAGAAAAACACTTGTGGTCCTGAAAGCACTGCAATGTGGGAATGCGGAGCAAAAACAAACCTACATACTGTACCGTATATCTACAGCATGAATGTATGGTTTGGTTTAAAACCATGAAATAAGGGGCTTGTGTCTTACCGTCTTTATTACTGGTGACAGGAATGCTGTGAACCGTTCGAAGTTTGAAACAGGAGCTAGTCAGGACTTGCAGCTCGACCGAGCTTAACACGCACGTCTGAAGGTCTGCGGGTGGACACGGAATCCACACAGACACCGTTAGACGTGCGCTTGTTGTCAGAGCTGAACTGTCAGCCGTTTTACTCACCTTTTGTCTGGAGCTTCTGGATGCTTTCCCGCCATTCGGACCTCTCATAATCAGAAGAGAGCAGGAACAGGTAACTCTGCATAAACAACCCGTTTATGTATCATTTCAATCGGCATTTGTCTCCCTCTAGCGGTGAGACGTGAGCACAGCAGGTAATTCATGAACAGCAAATGCCATTGGAGTGTTTATCACCTTGCCGTGTTTGTTGTGAATGCGGAAAGGGATTGTGGGGGAATGAAGCAGCAGCCAAGACTCCTGCTCGTTCATCTTCTTCCTCAGACGCTCCACACGGTTCTGACCCCTCGGGGCTTTCTACAGGATAGCATATATATTAAAAATAGGGTAGGGCAAAACATGCACAGTGCATATATGCCACAAACACGTCTCTAGTATACTGAAACATCCATACTTTCGTTACCAGGTCTTCATGCTCTAAAATCAATTCTGAAATGAGAATATTAATATATTGATATCATTGGATGACCGATCATAAATAAAGTGAATAAAGTTTTCATTCTTATAGTCGGACTAATTAATTCATCATTTATTTCACTTATATTCTTTATTTAAAAAAAAAATTTCACATATTTCATGTCATTCTGTCCTCTATTTTTTCTGTTGTGGCATATTAGCATGGTTCCATCCTCTTCTCTCACCCTCTCTACCTTCATGTCCTCTTCCACTACATCCATAAACCTCCTCTTTGGTCTTCCTCTAGGCCTCCTGGCTGGCAATTCAAAACTCAGCATCCTTCTACCAATATATTCACTATCTCTCCTCTGGACATGACCAAACCATCTCAGTCTGGCCTCTCTGACTTTGTCTCCACAACCTCTAACATGTGCTGTCCCTTTGATGCACTCATTCCTGATCCTGTCCATCAGGGTCACACCCAAAAAGATCCTTTTAACGTAACCCTTTCACGGTAAAGTGTGATTCTGCTACAATTAAAAGAGACTACCGTACATTTTTGGACGTGTGTGCTATTTTTTTAGATTCATTTCAACTTTCACTTTGTTTGGAGCCATGGATACATACAAATACAGTAGTGTTCAAAATAATAGCAATCCAATGTGACTAACCAGCTTAAGTACTGTTATTAGCATATTTCAATTGCTACATGGCAAACAAGTTACCAGTAGGTGCAGTAGATTCTCAGAAAACAAACATGATATGCACGCTCTTAAGGCTGTGAAATTTGGCAATTAGTTGAAAGGGGGATGTTCAAAAATAGCAGCGTGGCATTCAATCAGTGATCAATTTTGTGAAAAAACAGGTGTAAATCAGGTGACCGAAAATTTAAGGATGAAACTTGTTGAACGTGCATTTCTGTTTGAATGCCCGAGGAAAATGGGTCACAAAAACAGCATACTTTGATTAAGAAGTTGATGGGAGAGGGGAAAACTCATGAAGAGGTGCAAAAAATGATTGGCTGTTCAGCTAAAATGATCTCTTGTGCCTTAATATGGAAAGCAAAACCAGAGACACGTGGCAGAAAATAGAAGACAACTATCAAAATGGATCAAAGAATAACCAAAACGGTACCTGCTCAGCCAATGTTCAGCTCCAGGATGATCAAAGACCGTCTGGAGTTACCTGTAAGTACTCTGACAGAAGACATCTGCGGGAAGATAATCTATTTACAAAAATCCCACGCAAGAAAGTCCCTGTGTTAAAAAAAGCTAAACCAAGAAATGTTGATGAATTGTGGAATGTTGTTAAAGAATCTTGGAGTGGCATAACAGCTGAAAGGTGCCACAGGTTGGCAGAGTCCATGCCACACAGATGTCAAATAGTTATAAAAAAAACTAAATATTAGTTTAGTCAATCACAGGATTGTGACATAACAAAAAACGTTGTGAACAAAAAAGTTGAACAAAATAGGTTTGAGTTTGTAAAGCCAACGGCAGACACTGCTATTTTTTTGAACACACCCCTTTCAAGTAATTGGCCAATTGCACAGCCTTAAGAGCGTGCATGTCATGAATGCTGGCTCTTGTTTGTTTTCTGAGAATCTACTGATCCTACTGGTTACTTCTTTGCCTTGTAGCAATAAAAATATACTAATAACAATAATTAATCTGGTTAGTCACATTGCACTGCTATTATTTTGTACACTACTGTGTATACTGTATAATTGTGTCCGGTTATTGATCTTTCTTTTTAAACAACACAACCAAATGGGTATATTTCACACTTAGGTGACTAACCGTGGGTAATGCATTTGAAAACGGTGATTAGAATTTCATCATTTGACAGTCCTACTGCATAATAGATTTTATTCATAGCTCATTCATCCTCCACGCAACCCAAACGCACATCATCGCCAGGGACCTGTGAGTCAGAGTCAGCGCACTATCAAACGGATCCATCGTCTGACTAGAAATAGCAGCCCTAGTCACCCCTGCTGCCCTGAGTGGGAGGCTGTGGCACCAAGTGAGCGGGATGACAGGAACTCTCCGCTCCCTGTCAGGGGTTGCGTCGCTGTAATAACATCGTTTTAGACCTGCTGCTGACGTAATGTTTGCAACCACTAATATAAATATCCCTTCTGACGCACATTGTGTGTACAACACGAACCACGCAAAACATAACACATGGGGGAGTACTGTAATCCATGACACAGTGCGCTGTATGCCAGGCTCACTCTTCCCCCTCCATTTCCTCCTGCCACCTCAAGGTTGATGTCTCCTCTTGATGTCAAATCGTCATTTTCAATGTTGTGCTTAAGAGGGACCTATTATGCTTTCCCTCTTCTCTGCCAAGGTGTCAAGTAATGTCTGCACATTTATAAGTGAGGTTTTGGATGGTTCTGCTCGTTTACTGAATTGTTTTCAACAACAACGTCCACTGAACCCGGGAAACACTGAGCAACGGCTCCCAGAAAATGTCTGTTCAGGCGTGATGGAAGGCTAATTTTGTTTAGCTTTCCTAAAGAGGCAAGCATCAGGCAGAAGAGACAGGAGTCGCTGATTCCTGGCCAGCAAGATAAAAGTACGCTATATCCGTCAACGGCACGTGAACAAGGGCCAGTACAAAGCCTGTGGCTGAAGTCTGACGTCTTTCCAACGCTACTCTACGTGTTGGAGAGTCAGAAGAGCAAGCTGTAAGTAACAATAACTGTTTATTTTGTGTAAGTAATGTTGTCTGTGTAGCATTATTAAGTGTGCACACTGGGCGGGAGGCAGGAAACCCAAGGAAAAACTGCAGGAAGAAGCGCAGTTTGGAAGGTCTAGAAAGCTTCCTGTGCGGGTTGTTGTGTGTAGCTGCTCTATAGGAGTCCAGAACTAATTTCAATGGCCCAAAAATGAGTATATTAGGTCTCCTACACCAAGCTACAACCCCCCCCGTTACTTTCACTGCTATTGTTATCTTCCGACAAATGAAGGTAACAAGCTACATGCCATTCCATTTTCTTCCGCTTATCCGGATCGCGGAGGCAGCAGTTTTAGAGAAAGTTTCTCTCTTCACCACAACGGTCCAGTACAGCGACCGCATTATTGCGGATGCTGCACCGATCCGTCTGTCGACCTCACGCTCCAACCTTCCCTCACTCGTGAACAAGAACCCGAGATACTTGAACTCCTCCACCTGAGGCGAGACCTCACTCCCAACCCGGAGGGTACAGTCCACCCGTTTCCGACTGAGAACCATGGCCTCGGATTTGGAGGTGCTGAGTCTCATCCCAGAAGCTTCACACTCAGCTGCAAACCGCTCCAGTAAACGCTGAAGGTCACAGCCTGATGAGGCCATAAGGACCACATCGTCTGCAAATAGCAGAGACGAGATCCTAAGGTCACCAAGCTGGACTCCCTCAACACCTTGACTGCGCCTAGAAATTCTGTCCATGAAGATTATGAACAGAATCGGTGACAAAGGGCAGCCTTGGCGGAGGCCAACGTTCACCGGAAACAAGCTCGACTTACTGCTGGCAATGCGAACCAGGCTCCTGCTTCGATTGTACAAGGACCGAATGGCACGTAGAAGCGGACCATCAATCCCGTACTCCCGGAGCACCCCCCACAGGACACCACGAGGGACACGGTCGAATGCCTTTTCCAGGTCTACAAAGCACATGTAGACTGGTTGGGCAAACTCCCACATACCCTCGAGTACCCTTGCAAGGGTGTAGAGCTGGTCCAGTGTTCCGCGACCGGGACGAAAACCACATTGCAGCTCCTCTAACCGAGGTTCGACTAACGGTCGTACCCTTCTCTCCAGCACCCTGGAGTAGACTTTCCCAGGAAGGCTGAGGAGTGTGATCCCCCTATAGTTGGAACACACCCTCCGGTCACCCTTTTTAAAAATGGGGACCACCACCCCGGTCTGCCAGTCCAGAGGTACTGTTCCTGACTTCCATGCAATGTTGTAGAGGCGTGTCAACCAACACAGTCCTCCAACATCCAGAGCCTTGAGAAATTCTGAGCGGAACTCGTCTACCCCCGGAGCCTTGCCACTGGGGAGTGATTTGACTACCCCAATTACCTCAGCCACGGTGATAGAACTGTCCACGTACGTATCCTCAGACTCTGCTTCCTCTATGGAAGGCATGTCAGTGGGATTGAGAAGCAATGAGTGTTTGGTGCCAATTGCTCTACATTTTAGTCTCCATAACCCCTTTGAGGAAAAAACTAATTGCACATTGATACTTCATTTGCANCAACGGACAGACCACGATCTGGGTTCAGAACCAGTTCTAAAGGGAATTAATAAGAAAGGAGTGAGACAGATAAAGGGGACAGCGAGACGGATGAAGGTCTGAGGGTAGGAATGCAGCTGAAACGGTAAATTCAAAGTTTGCCATTTCCTCTAGGAATCCAAGTCCACAAAACACATGTGGACTGGTCGGGCAAACTCCCATTCACCCTCAAGGACTTGACCTTTGGGTTTACATGGGGATTACAAGCGTTCCATACTGAAAAAGCGCACCTTTTCCTTCTGTATGTCGCTCTTCAAGAGCGAGATCTTGATCTTCATTTCCTCAATCTCGTGCTCGGGGAGGACTTGGATGCTGTGGCATGTGTCCGACTCCTCCAGCGTCTGGAAAGTCAGGTCCGCGAGGGGGATGTACCACTTGCACTCGTACTGCTGGTGGCGCCTGCAGATGGACATGAGGCGGTAGAACTAAAGGAGCTCAGCTTCTTCCTACTCCTTTTCAAACGTACTTCATTTGTGGTACATCTAAACACACATAAGACTGCTCACCCAGCAGACGTCTTCTTCATTTTGGCACAGAGCAGCAGGTCGGTGAAGAGGAAGACGTGTCGTAGCTTCCTGGAGCTCTCCGACACCTCCACGAGGAAGCCGTCCTTCACCAGCTGACGAGCCTATGAAAATAAATTGCAATTCTCTGGTAACGTCGTACACTTACATATTTACGCAATTATTTTTGCATCACAAAGAAACATTGCCATTTCACTCCAGGACTTGTCACTAGCACGACGAGAAGAAGAGATTGCATTTTTTGCAGGATCCCCTATAAGGAACACCTTATAGGCAAGACAAGACCTTCGGACGAGTAGCAGAACAATGAATTTTAAGCAAGAAAACAGTATAAAAGTATATTCCATTTTACAAATTTCTGCTATTTGAGGACTAAAGTGATTAACTAATCAAATTCATTAAAATCATACATTTATTATTAATTATACGCACATTAATATAACTTATATTTTATAAAATAACTTATATTAATAATTATGTATTTTGTCATAATACATACGATGTATTGATGTTAATTATATAAAATTTCCTCATATTATGATTTACTCACGTGAAAAATTATTTATATTCTATTATCAACTTTATTATTCAATCGAAGGTTAATTAATGTTTTTCTAATTAAATGATACGTTTATTATTATGTAAGTATTACAATAAACATGTATTTCAGTGTTAATGCATTAATTTGGGTAACATGTATTTACAGTGAGGGAAAAAAGTATTTGAACCCCAGCTGATTTTGTAAGTTTGCCAACAAAGAAATGATCATCTATAATTTCAATGGTAGCTTTATTTGAACACTGAGAGACAACAATGACAAAAAAAATCCAGAAAAATGCGTTTCAATAAGAGTTATAAATTAATTTGCATTTCCGTGAAGGAAATAAGTATTTGATCCCCTATCTGTCTGCAAGATTTCTAGCTCCCAGGTGGATCTTATACACGTAACGAGCTGACATTGGCAGCCCTCTCAGCTCGTTACCTGTATAAAAGAGAACTGTCCACAGAAGCAATCATTCAATCCAGATGCCAAACTCTGCACCATGGCCAAGACCAAAGAGCTTTCCAAGGATGTCAGGGACAAGATTGTGGACCTACACAAGGCTAGAATGGGCTACAAGACCATCGCCAAGCAGCTGGGTGAGAAGGTGACAACAGTTGGTGCAATTATTCGCAAATGGAAGAAACACACGGTCTGGAGCTCCATGCAAGACCTCACCTCGTGGAGTTTCAATGATAATGAGAACGGTGAGGAATCAGCCCAGAACCACTCAGGAGGAACTTGTCAATGATCTCAAGGCAGCTGGGACCATAGTCACCACAAAAACAGTTGGTAACACACTACGCCATGAAGGACT
>QODF01000173.1:1853737-1871106 GCA_024372805.1 Oostethus manadensis
GCACCTTTTTTAAAGGGATCAAATACTTATTTCCTTCATGGAAATGCAAATTAATTTAGAACTCTTTTTGAAACGCATTTTTCTGTTTTTTTTTTGTCATTCTTGTCTCTCAGTGTTCAAATAAAGCTACCATTGAAATTATAGATCGATCATCATCAGCAGAGGTTCAAATACTTTTTCCCCTCACTGTATGTATTTATTAATTACTAATATCATTTATTATTTACTCATATTACACATATTATGCATAGATTATAATCCACTACTTTATCATAAATTGGTGGTTAAATCTATTTAATTCACTTATAGTTATAACTATTATGTATTATATATTTACTATAAAATTTAATTTTATTATCAAATATATTAATATGAAATGTCTATCGTTATGCTTTTTATTAATTGTGGTTAAATAATAGGAAAATTATTTTTATTGTGCACTGTAATATTAATTAGCTATACTTAATTGTGGCAGCCTTCCTGTTAAAGAATTTATACTACTTCCCTTGTTTCTCTCCCGTCCTATGTTAAGTACAGCATAGCTGAGACCACTGAATGGCTAAAAGGGTCATTTTTAGGATGCAACCCCATTGAGAGAAGGTGCCCTCCATCACACACAGGCTTTCGTACTCACCTCCCCTTTGGGCGTGGTGACGGCGGTCCTGCGAGGGTCTATCTCCTCGTTGATGGAGGACAGGAAGTTCTGAGATATCCGCAGCGCGTCCTGCAGTAGGGGGAAGTCGGGATGGTCCTTTGGCGTGTGTTTGAGCAAATCCTGCCACAGCGAAGGTTAAACACACACACACACACACACACGTATGGTAAAAGATGAGTTAATCAAAAAAGATTGAGTCTGGTATGTTCCGCTTTTGACCTTCAGTCTGCATTACCCCGAAAATACAAAATGCAGCATTTGTTATTGAATGGGGCGTCATCCGAGGAAAAGACATTTCTGTGTTGTTGTTCCAGCGGGATTCATCAGTACATGAAGGGGAGAGAAGCTGCCTGCGGAATACCGATCAGCTGTCTCCTTCCAAAGTGAGCCTCCCGCAGGCCGATCTTTCAAGAGACACACTAGTGAAGAAGTAGAACCGCTCGTTCGTTGAAAATGAGGAACCCTGACATGAAAGGTGGGGTAGGCTTTTTAGTCAATTAAGTGACTTTTTTTTTCACTTTTTGGCCAGTCCTGCAACTTGTAGTCAGGTACAACTGGCTATATATCAAAATAAAAGCATGTTCTGCCTTCATGTTAAAGTTGCAATGGTGGCGGTTGCTTTTTTGGCGACACCCAAATACCGGCAATAACTCACTAACCTGAGCTTGTGACGCAGTTTGGCACACAAAGTGAATGATACACAGCAGTCTTTGTTACTTTCTAATACGCCTGGGCCTTGGACATTTGTCTGCAAGTAATGTGCAACAATAACCATAACTATAAATACGGTACATTTGGGTTAAAGTGAGAGGCAGATGGACGTATATATGTCTAAAGCTTTCACATTGACACTGAATCAGATGCAATCCAAACAATACACCATGCCAACACAAAGTAACCTACCTACTGCACCATGTCGGCATACGCGCAATACCCACGCCACAAAAACAGACATATATTCCCGCCGCAAGGCATGCTGGGTGGTTCGCTTCCTCATAACTTTAAATTTTGCAGCAACATAAATTTTGCTGTGTTTGCCGCATTTCCGCTAGTTTGCAAACTTTGACAAGGAGAGACAAACGAGTAGGAGTTCACATACTCATGATACCCGATGTTTTACTGTTCATGTTGTTTTTGCCGCCCAGCATGCCTTGCGGGCTTTTGGAAATAACGGTTTTAAGTAAGTGTTATGTTTATCACCCGCGTACCAGTAGTGGATGATTTACGTGATGCGTTAGCTGTGGATGTGTTGTGTTTTCATTTTGAATGTCGTTTTGTTTGATGCCACCTATGCGTAGACGGCCCCACCGCCGTAGGACCGTAGGGACTAAATACGCTTTGCGTCTTCCGGCTCCTGATATGCTCCGGATATGATGAATCGGGTCATCATGTGATGTTCTTAAGCCTGCAGCATGTCTGAAACCCAAAAAACCGTGCCCGTAACCTTAGAGGGGTGTACTCACGTGCAGAACGAGGGTGCTTCTTGTCACACGGTCGATGGGTTTATAGAGAAGAGCTGTGTGGAGAGAAGAAGTCCTGCGTCACATTCAACGCATGGACTAGCGGCGACATGCAGTTGAAAAGAAAAGCCATCAGACATTCATGATTGGATCAACGGATAATGACAACACAGGATGCAGGTAGTGGCAAACATCACGGGTTTGGGTGAGAAACCCCCACAGAGAAAAGGAGAGCTGTGCGATACGCTCACTGGCCACAATATCGGGCACAAATACCACCTGAAAGGAAGCATTTTACACCCGCCGAGCACAAAAGCCGCTGGTGGGTTTGGCAGGATTGCGTAACAACACCCCCTTGAACCTTTACGGAGAGGAGGTGCTTGTGCTGAGCAAAGAAGCCACTGTTTTGTCGGGTAAGTTCTGCGACTTAGTCGAGTTTGCTGTTATAGTCCACTGTCATCGGGAATCAACCAACCTGATACATTAGCGTCACTTGGACGCCCAGGGCTTGTTTCTATCGCCGCTGCGTCTGTTTGACAACCCAAGTGTTAGGCAATCTGTGATTTCATCATGGAAACAACAGCGGCGGACGACCAGCCCTTCACCATTGCCAAAGATACCGGCTTTTGTCGGCTAGTGAGCTCCTTGGAGCCACAATTTGTACTTCTGAGCCGCCGCTTTTGTAACGTTGCGTTAATAACCGTGATGTCACGACATTTGTAAGGTCAAATCTGCAGGTGCAGTTTGTCAATTCCAACTCTGAGTGGTTCTCACCTCCAGGTGTGCACAAACTACAGTTAATTCGCAAATTTTCAAAAGGAATCCATCACTTGTAGGGCAAACAATCGGAAATCAAAGGAGAACATCAACGTGAGGCTAGCAGGAAGATTTGGAAGGGGAGGAGCGAGCCCTGTGTCAAAGACTATGCAGAGGGCCATTAACAAAAGGGGCTCCAGGCCAAAAAAAGGCCCTCATGCCTTACTTTGGACACCTCTGCCTTAGAGCTTCTCTCTGCAATCGACAACTACAATAATCTAAAATCGAAGGAGAACGTCAACGTCAAGCAAAGTAGGATCGTTTGGAGGGCGAGGAGCGAGCCGCGTGTCAAAAGCCAATTTTACGAGCGTGTCCTGATTACTCGCCGTTTTTCAGCGTTCCGAAAGTCCCTTTTTTGGAATGTTCTGTACTCCCGTTTTGATTGCAGTGCTGTACTGAGCATAACAATGTAGCAGGGATGCGTTGACTCGGTTTTGTGGATGTATTTTCCCCCAGAGATTGGCTTGTTCTGCAAATTATACATCAAAAAATATATACTGTATATCGGGGGTGTCAAAACCATTCTGAAAGTCCAAGGTTGCGAGGGGCCACTTTGGTATTTGGATGTGTTTTTTACATTTATAAAATGTCTATTATTTTGATTTTTTTTTTTTTTTTATAAAAAAAATTGACTCATAGTCCAGCACTACTTTTAATAAACTTTCTTTTTCTTTTTTCCCTCTCCATGATGCATTTTTTGGCTAATGCAACTTATAGTCTGTAAAATACGGTACATTTGGGTTAAAGCGAGAGCCAGACGGGTGTGTGTGTGTGTGTGTGCGTGCGCGTAGACACATGTTTACAATACACAAGTCTTGACGAGTGGTCAAATATGCAGTAGGCAGACTGCGTGTATTTGCATAAATGTAGAACCGGCTGCGTCAGATTCTATTTGGATGTGCCATTTCGCAGGGGGTGGAGGCCGTGATGACAGGAAGTGACAGATTCACTTTATGTGAACAAGCGTGATTGGATTAGATCACTCCCTTGGCTGGGAGGCACTCTAATAACTGTGAAGGTGGATGAATAAAGGAACAAATGGAAAGTAAGGCAAGTAAAAACATCTGCTGCCCGATTGTAATCGAACAAACACAATCCCAACTGTAAACAATCATTACATTATCCCACAACATGCACAAGAATAATAACACAGTCATTATAATAATAATAATAATAATAATGATAACACAGGCTACTGTTGGGGCCGCAACCCATGACAAGCTAAAACGCGACTCTGAACCTCTGAAGTCACTTCCTGTACTCAACACATCTGTCCGGCCGCCATTCGGGTCGCCTAGGGAACACATTAACTGTGACACACACAAGAAGGAGTTGTATTTAGGTCTTGAATTGCTTCCTTATGCTGATTATATCTACTATATTGGATAACACGAGTATAGAAGCCGACATTTATAGTACAGCGATGAGACAATAACTACCGAAGGAAGCATGCTGCAAAGAAAAATACTAGCAACTACTGAGTGATGTTATTTTATTTACGTCTAATAGGGTTGCTATTTCTTGTCCACAGGGCTCCAATGATGTTAAAAGCTGTATTTAAAAGATAGTCAACACATGTGGGTTTAGAAAAAAGTAAAGGTGCCCCGTGCATCCTTTGAATTGTCACCAAGTGGTCCAAAGTAACGTGATCACAGCATCGCCCCAACCAATCACATTTTTTCGTGTACCACATGTCCTAATTCTTTCCTAGAACGAGAACCTAACACAGTTTTCATCACAAGCCTCTCTCGATGAAAGCACATAGAGTAACTACCACACTGCTGCAGTTCACGGAAGGAAAAATATGCAAAACACCGGCATCCCTACAGACAACATCTCCAGTCCAAGGAAGGAAAGCGAGTCCACCGTCCCCTCGATGACATCGTAGGGCAGAACATCAAAAAGCCAACATTGAAGATGTCAATCCAGGCGTGGTTGTATTACCGTATGTGCAGTTACAACACAGTCTCAGGACCAGAAGCACCTCCATCTCCCTCGTCTCCTCCCGCCACAACGTCCTCCTGCGTACTGCCTACTTTTTCAGGCTCAGAGCCGGCGCATGTGCATGTGTGTATTCGTGTGTGTGTGTGCGCTCACACACACACCAGCTTGCTCTTCTCCAAAGCCGCCGCCGCTGCATGCATGAGTAGAAAGGGGGCGGGACCGGAGTCCTAAAGCAGGCGACACTTACCCTCCATTGTGACCGTTGTGGTGCAGTCTTTGGAGTCTTTAGGACCTTTTACTTTCAGGTTCTGGAAGATAAAGAGGAGTGTCACAATGATTCAGACCTTGTTGAGTGGATATCATTGAGACATTAGAGCGGGGGTGTCCATACTTTTCCGATGGTGGCATAAATTGCAATATTTACAGACACTTTAATACATTTTGTGCAAAAAAAGATGCAAAGACCAATCCAAGACCAAAGGCCGATACCGAATATGCTAAAATGTCTGAACAAATCATAGCTTACACTTTTAGATGACTAAGCAAATTAGTGCAATATCACACATCAGTAATTCAGCACAGCCCGGCAAATTTTGGAGATGTGTTTTTTTTTTATATAGGTTGGGCCAAAAGTAGGATTATACCGTTAACACCCTTACATGTATTTTTGAAGTTCCATTTTTGTCAAATGCTTACCAATTTTAGTCAGATTAATCGCAGTTTTCAAATGAATTATTCACGATTAATTACCAGTTGCAACTATGTCTGTATTTTATTGAAAGAAATATAAAAAACAGCTTTAACCTTGCTTTAAAGACCAACGAGGGGTTGTGTTCAAAGACACTAAGTAACTTCAGTTGCATTCCATTCCCATCCATTTTCTATGCCGCTTATCCTCATTAGGTTTGTGGGGGTATGCTGGAGCCTACCCCAGCTGACTTCAGGCGAGAGGCGGGGTACACCCTGGACTGGTTGCCAGCCAATCGCAGGGCACCCGAGTTACATTGACATGTTTTCAGTTTGTTTTCTGAGACTTCCAAGCATACTTAAATGCGGAAAATTGTACTTGCTGTTAGTGAGCGATAAGAACACCCACGTATTGTTTTTCTCCGTCGTTCTGTCTGTGTAGACCAAACATAAATCCATAACAGACGTTGTGGTGATGTTCGGAGTGTCCCTGAATGCATCTCGCTGCGGATGAGGACGTGTTATTTACGCAAAAAATGTAACGTAATTCATGATATGAATTCGTTAGCGCTACATTTCAAAGCCCTACTTTCTTTTATGTTATATTTACCATTTTTTTATTTCAGTATTTTAAAGCGGAGTTCCCTAAAATGATAACATTTCCCAAAAAACTTTGCATCGCAATTATCACTACCTCTCAGTGCCTTTGAGGAGGAAAGACATACCTCAGATATCTTCTGGAACTGGCTGTTGGCCTGGTTGCATTTCTCTGCTGTCTCGAGTGCCACCTTGTAGTTGTCCACAAAGGCCTTGTACACCCCCAACTGGCTGGCCTGGGACATTAAAAAAAAGAAACCAAACATTAGGGGATCGAGGGAATGGACTTTTACACTGCAGGGAAGATTCCAAAATCAGATTTTCAATTTCAAATCCAATTTGTGATGTCTACATTGAATAGAAAAACAGCACCCCTGGTTTATATGGACGTTGCAAGCACAACAGCAGCACTCTCATACTGAAGGAGGGCAACCGCAACACTTTTTGAAAGAAATTACTAAAATAAATCAACTTTTTGGTCATATTCTAATTTTCATATTCAAAGTCATATTTCTGCATTATATATCCATCCATCCATCTTCTAGGGTCGCAGGGGTATGCTGGAGCCTATCCCAGATGATTTCGGGCGAGAGGCGGGGTACACCACGGACTGGTCGCCAGTCAAAACTTAATTCATACCTATGGACAATTTAGAGCAAACTTTTTCCACATACTAAAAATGAAAGGATGCAAGAGCCACTTTGGTTTTTCCTAATTTTTATTTTTATTTTTTTAACTATTTCAAGAAAAAAAAATGCATCTCAGCTTTGTGATGTCACTGGAAAAAGAATATTTTTAGCATTAACATGTTTTTTTTTTTTTTTACTTTTCCAAACATTTCACCATTCTTCTTACATAATCTTTTGCTTTTTTGAAATGTTATGAATTTATTCTCATAACATTCCAAATTTTTCGCCAACCGAATTCCCAGAAATTACGACTTTATTTTGTTTTGTCTGCTTCCCCGATTACAACTTAAAAATAAATAAATAAGTAAAAATTATCTGCAATATTGCAACTATTACAACTTTAAATAAATAAATAAATATTATCTCTAATATTCCAGCCCTTTGCTACTAAAATGACATTATTTTTGCTCCAAATATTAGAAGTTAAACTGTTTTTCTCGTTAGAATACAACTTTTTACTTTATTCATATTTGTTCTTTTATTTATTCCTGCAAAATGACAGCAGTTTTGTCCAGCCCTCTTATTTTTTTTCCACAATTTCTACTTTCTTCTTGTAAATGTTTTCCCCACATATTTAATTATTACTTTATTCCCATAATGTTCAAACTTATTCTTATAGGAACTTTGCTGTTTTGTTTCTCATTGTATTATGGCATTACAAATATTGTCTTTTTTTCCTTGGTACCAGCAATACTGCAAGTAAACACTTTCAACCATTTTTTTTTTTTGGTTGTTTTTATTCGTTTTCTTGCTAAATTATATTTTTAGAATGTGCTGCGGGCCAATACAAACACAGCTGCGAACCACATATGGCACCCGGGTCGCACTTTGGACATCCCTGATTTATTTGATTATTGTATTTAATTATTATTACTTAGTTATAATAATAATTATTATTATTATTTTTCTCATACTATTACACTATTTCCATACAACTAATTTCTTTTTATTTTTTAATTTTGTTTTGTTATTATATTTTATTTTTAAAATGATTGCTGATGTTTAGATGTTTGCTTTTGTTCTCTTCTGGGTTGCCACAGGCTGCATTTTGCCATACAAAAATGGTGTGGTTATAGGATCTTTAATGTACAAAATGTTATCAAAGTGCTTCACTTTTTCTGCGCGCGGATTTGGTGGAAGTAGAGGTGGACCAGAGCACTGCAGTCATACTTCCGCTTTATCGGCACATCTAGAAAGTGTTTTTCTGTCGTGACCAACAGTTCCATGCAATTACATTTAATGAAACAGAAAAACAAGCCAGGTTAGGAAAAGCGCGAGTAAATCAAGTCCTGTCGGTTGTGTGCAACTCACTGACAAGGAAAGTTGAATTGTTTTCACGCCGCCTGTAGCCAAGTGTGCAATTACATTCTCGTAATGCTGCTTTTTCCTTCCCGTTCCTTTTCATTAACAGTCCCTCTCGGCCACACGAGTCACGCATTTTAACACCGGCGTCAGCCTGGCGCTGCATGAATATGCATCACGCTGTCAATTCTTCTACTTTCACTTCCTCCCCTTCCCCTAAGACTGCGACGGGGAATGTCATGCTGTGTAAGATGCTACTGATATGCGCTTAATAAGACCGGAGCAAAGACCTAGCAAGGATTACAGCGAGCCTGCACGGAGAGCGCGGCTGTTAAAACATTCATGAACGGCGGTGTTAAATCCCCCTGAGTTTTACTCTGCCGAGGATTTCATAAGTTGGAAGATCCAATTAAATCGCAGGCTGTGAAAGGCGAGAAAAGTCTGAGCTGTCTTCTATTCCAGGGCTAATGTCGCTAATGTGTTGCCCCTTCGTGTTGCTCCCGAGGGCGGGCATGCCGACTAATGACTATGCCATCTGCACTCTGGTTCTGCCACTCTGACTAACACTACACGCCGCCACGTGATATGCCCGTGAATGCAACACAGATGGGGAGGGTGGGTTGGGGGGCCCGAAGACGGCAGTAGTGGCTTTAAAAAGGGACCTATAAATGATGTTACAATGTCATATTAGCAGTTTTTTGGATGGCTCTGCACCCTACCCGGACTTCCTTATATGGGCAAAGTTGGGCAACGGCTCCCAGGAAATGTTTACTCAGGTGTGAGGGAAAGCTAATTTTGTTTAGCTTTTCTAAAGAGGCAAGCATCAGGCGGAAGTTGCTAATTCAAATCCTTCGACGCCTTTCCGACGTTATTTGAAGAGTCCGAAAAGCAACAATTAAGAAACAATTTATCACTGTCCAAGCTGTGTTTACTTTGTGCGACTAAGGGGACAGAAGTGGTTGTCTGTGTAGCATTATAGAGTGCAAGAAATCCAAGCAAACACTGCACTGTCTGGATGATCTAGAAAGCTTTCTGTGCGGGTTCTCGTGTGTAGCGGCACTATAGAGGTCCAGAACTCAATACAAAGACCCGAAAATTAGTATAATAGGTCCCTTTTAACTATTAAAAGTCCAGAAGCTAAGCCTGATATCATCGCCAATCACTACTGAGGAATTATCAAATTTTGATCATCTTTATTGTCAAATTGAATTGTCAAATTTTGAACGATATCAACTACTAGGATGACCTGTAAGCTTTGAAACTGTAAATACGAAATACTGATTAGTATTTAGTAGTTTGTCGACTTGTAAGCTGAAAGTGTGTGCACCCTTGGTATACATGAAAAATCTACATAAATACTCATATTTCGAAATATCTAAATAGATCTTTGGGATAAATACATTTCAAAAGTAGCTCGCCGCTGTGAGCACCCCTGATATACACTCACTTATGTTAGAATTTGGAAAGTTGTTCTTTTTGTACTGTAACATTACTGACACCCGGTGGCCAGTGTGGATTACTACATATCATTTTTGAATGCGTCGACTAAATGGCTTATATTTGTATTTTCTGTTCATTTAGTCATGTTTACGCTAAAGAATGCTGGTTTGCCGTGAGGTTTTTGGCTGAATAACGGTTTGGCAACACTGCAATACCAATATAATGATATCAGTATTGATCAAACCAACCGATACTTTTGTACAGTATTAGTGGGATTCGCAATCAGACTTAGTCATGTGACCACAAACCAACTCAGTAGGCCCAAATTACACTCACCAGTTTCTGGAACAGGTGTCCCACCGTGACCTTCTCGTCCCACTGTCTGATGTTGGGTAAGAGAGCATCGTAGAATTCTTTGTGGATCTCGAAGATGTCCTGGATTTTGTAGAAGATGGTCTCGATTTGCTGGATGGTCAGGACGGGCTGCGAGGTGGTGGCTGTGGCTTTCAGGGGGCGCATGGGCTGCACGTGTTACGAAGACTGAGTCAGCACAACTCATGTGATTGATTTGATAGTTATTTGAATGCATCACACGTACAACGTTAGCTGCGAGTCAGGAGAAAAACATGATGCTGTACATCAACGAGACAAACCGTTTTCCCTGTCCTCATCCTTTCTGGATGATTCCGGGTCACTTTTAGTAGCATGAGCAAAGTGTCAAGAGCAAGAAGACAGGCCTGTACGTCAGGAAATGTAGAGTGGCTACAACCCAGCAAGGAGAAACAGGAGAAGAACTTCCAGAGCCCTGGAAATGACCTCCAGCTGCCACTCATGTGTGACAGTCTGGAGAATGTCCTCCACGCCTGCAACGTTCTCCAGCATGACTCGTTTGGCAGTGGGTTGGTGATACTCTGGGGAGCTATATCCTTGTGGGGCCACCATGTGCTAGCCAGAGGTACCCAGACTGCTAGTAGATACCAAGATGAGACCCTCAGACCCATTCTCAGACCATATGCTTGTGCAGTCTACCTTAGGTTCCCTTTGACACGACAAAGTGTGGCTGGAGTGTGCCCTCATCCAGGCCTGGGAGGAGATCCTTCATCAGGAGCATGTAGGGAGTGCATGCAGACACGTGGAGGCCACACACATTACTGAGCCTTGTCTTGAGGAATTTATAATAGGAAGAATTAAGATTTCACCTCAATAAGGGGTATCACACCATCTTGCTAAATGAAAACGTGAACCTTTCTCGTTCCGGGAAAATTGTTATATAACGTACAGTAATTATATAAATGTGTATATATTATATATATACACGCACATACAGGTATATACATATACACACACATACACACACACATATATAGGCATATACATATACACACACATACACACACACATATATAGGCATATACATATACACACACACATATATAGGCATATACATATACACACACATACACACACACATATATAGGCATATACATATACACACACATACACACACACATATATAGGCATATACATATACACACACATACACACACACATAGGCATATACATATACACACACATATACACACACACATATATAGGCATATACATATACACACACATACACACATAGGCATATACATATACACACACATAGGCATATACATATACACACACATACACACACATAGGCATATACATATACACACACATAGGCATATACATATACACACACATACACACACATAGGCATATACATATACACACACATACACACATATAGGCATATACATATACACACACATACACACATATAGGCATATACATATACACACACATACACACATATAGGCATATACATATACACACACATACACACATATAGGCATATACATATACACACACATACACACATATAGGCATATACATATACACACACATACACACATATAGGCATATACATATACACACACATACACACATATAGGCATATACATATACACACACATACACACATATAGGCATATACATATACACACACATACACACATATAGGCATATACATATACACACACATAGGTATATACATATACACACACATACATATATACACATTTACATACATATACACACATACATACATATATATATACATACATACATACATATACATACATACATATACATACACATATATACACATATATACATATATACACATAATATATATATATTCTTTTTATTATTATTACTACCATATAATAATAATAATAATAGTGTTATATAACATTGTTGTCGCCGTCGGCATCATTATTATTAGGGGTGTTCCAAGACCAGACAATGATAACAATAGTAATAATGATAATACATTATTATTGCTATATGTAGTGATATAGATTTTATATATATAATGTAACATATAGTAATGAAACATTATTATACGTTATATAACACTATTATAATTATTATTATTATGATCATCACCTACCAGGGGCTTTATGCCCCTGGTAGGGTCTCCCTGTGCGTATGCGCCAAACGGCAGTTCAGAGTACCCAGCCTTCTTGGAGTCTATCAGAGGGGTTCTGGAGAGCACCCCAGATAGTGACTCCATAGTTCTACTGGGAGAGTTCAACGCCCATGTGGGCAATGACAGCGTGACTTGGAGGGGCGTGGTTGGGAGGAACGGCCTCACTGACCTAAACCCGTGTGGTGTGTTGTTGCTGGACTTCTGTGCGAATCACAGTTTGTCCATAACAAACACAATGTTCCAACATAAGGATGTCCATAAGTGCACTCTGCATCAGGACACCCTAGGTCGCAGGTCTATGAACCACTTTGTGGTCGTATCATTAGACCACCACCTGGTGATGAGTTGGATTAGATGAAGGGGAAGGATGCCGGACAGACCTGGCAGACCCAAACACGTAGTGAGGGTGTGCTGGGAAAGTCTGTCAGAGTCTCCCGTTCGTCGAATCTTCAACTATCATCTCCGGCAGAGTTTCGCCTGCATCTCTAGGGAAGACCGGGATATTGAGTCCGAATGGGCCGTATTCCGTGCCTCCATTGCTGAGGCAGCCAGTCATAGTTGCGGCCGCAAGGTGGTCGGTGCCAGTCGTGGTGGAAAGCCCTGAACCCGATGGTGGACACCGGGGGTTAGGGCTGCTGTCAAGCTGAAGAAGGAGTCCTATCAAGCATGGATGGCTTGCGGGACTCCCGAAGTTCCGGCAAACCGTCCGACACCTCAGAAAGGGGAAGCAGCCCCCAGTTCACACTGTTTACAGTGCGGACGGGGGCTTGCTGACCTCGACTGTGGAGATAGTAGGTCGGTGGAAAGAATACTTTGAGGCCCTTCTCAATCCCACTGACATACCTTCCATACGTGGACAATTCTATCAATGTGGCTGAGGTAATTGGGGTAGTTCCAAATCCAAATCCATTTTATTTGTATAGCACATTTAAAAACAACAAAGTTGACCAAAGTGCTTCACAGCATAGTTAAAATAGAGTACATAAAATAACAATAAATATAAAACAAATGGTAATATAAAATCACAAGACAAATAGACAAATAAAACTTAATTACGATGACTCTCAGTTTGTGTTAAAAGCCAAGGAGTAAAGATAAGTCTTTAAACGCATCTGAAAAACTGACAAATTTGGTGCAAGCCTAACATGTAGCGGCAGTTTGTTCCATAACGCAGGACCTCTGGCTGAAAAGGCCCGGTCCCCCCGGCTCTTAAGTCTGCTCATCGGCACTTTCAATACAATCTGGTCTGCAGATCTGAGAGATCTGGAATGAGTACAAGGCGATAAAAGCGAAGAAATATAAGAAGGAGCTAGACCATTAAGAGATTTAAAAACAAATAATAAAACCTTAAAATCAACCCTGAACTTGACTGGAAGCCAATGTAAAGATGCCAAAACCGGAGTAATGTGTTCCCTCTTTCTAGTGTTGGTTAAAAGACGTGCCGCAGCATTTTGCAGAAGCTGAAGGCGGGACAAAGTGGCTGAGGAGACTCCAGAGTAAAGCGCGTTGCAATAGTCCAGCCGGGAAGTAATGAAGGCGTGGATCAGGGTTTTAAAATTAGATGATGACACGAAGGACTTAACTTTGGCTAAAAGACGCAAATGATAAAAGCCAGTTTTAACCACATGATTTATTTGTTTATCCAATTTAAAATCAGAGTCCATTTTTACACCTAGGTTCGCCACTAAAGGTCTGACAAAATTTCTGAGAGGGCCCAGGTCAGGAGGTAAGACTGAAGAACCACTAGAATTTAAAACAATAACTTCAGTCTTACTTTCATTGAAGTGCAAAAAATTTAGTGCAAACCAAGCTTTGATGTCATTCAAACACTCTAAAAGCATGTCAAAAGAACTGCGGTCCTTCCTTTTAAGCGGGACATAAAGCTGAGAGTCATCGGCATAGAGGTGAAAGGACACACCATGCTTTCTTAAAGACATTGTGTTTAATTTAATTCCGCCCGGAATTTCTCAAGGCTCTGGATGTTGGGGGACGGTGTTGGTTGACACGCCTCTACAACATTGCATGGATGTCGGGAACAGTACCTCTGGACTGGCAGACCGGGGTGTTGGTCCACATTTTTAAAAGGGGTGACCGGACGGTGTGTTCCAACTATAGGGGGATCACACTCCTCAGCCTCCCTGGGAAAGCCTACTCCAGGGTGCTGGAGAGAAGGGCACGACCGTTAGTCGAACCCCGGTTACAGGAATTGCAATGTGGTTTTTGTCAGGGTCGCCGAACACTGGACCAGCTCTACACCCTTGCAAGGGTACTATAGGGTATGTGGGAGTTTGCCCAACCGGTCTACATGTGCTTTGTAGACCTCAAAAAGGCATTCGACCGTGTCCCTCGTGGTGTCCAGTGCTCCGGGAGTACGGGATTGATGGCCCGCTTCTACGTGCCATTCGGTCTTGTACAACCCAAGCAGGAGCCTGGTTGGCATTGCCAGCAGTAAGTCGAGCTTGTTTCCGGTGAACGTTGGCCTCCGCCAAGGCTGCCCTTTGTCACCGATTCTGTTCATAATCTTCATGGACATATATTCTAGGCGCAGTCAAGGCGTTGAGAGAGTCCAGCTTGGTGACCTTAGTATCTCGTCTCTGCTATTTGCAGACGATGTGGTCCTTATGGCCTCATCAGGCTGTGACCTTCAGCGTTTACTGGAGCGGTTTGCAGCTGAGTGTGAAGCTTCTGGGATAAGACTCAGAACCTCCAAATCCGAGGCCATGGTTCTCAATCAGAAACGGGTGGACTGTACCCTCCGGGTTGGGAGTGAGGTCTTGCCTCAGGTGGAGGAGTTCAAGTATCTCGGGGTCTTGTTCACGAGTGAGGGAAGGTTGGAGCGTGAGATCGACAGACGGATCGGTGCAGCATCTGCAGTAATGCGGTCGCTGTACCGGACCGTCGTGGTAAAGAGAGAGCTGAGCCGGAAGGCAAAGCTCTCTGTTTACCGATGGATCTACGTTCCCACCCTCACCTATGGTCATGAGTTATGGGTCATAACCGAAAGAACGAGATCGCGGATACAAGCGGCGGAAATGAGTTTTCTCCGTAGGGTGGCTGGACTCACCCTAAGAGATAGGGTGAGGAGCTCGGCCATCCGGGAGGAGCTCAGAGTAGAGCCGCTGCTCCTTCACATCGAGAGGAGCCAGTTGAGGTGGCTCGGGCATCTAGTACGGATGCCTCCCGGGCGCCTTCCTGGTGAGGTGTTTCGGGCACGCCCGGTCGGGAGAAGGCCCCGGGGAAGACCTTGTACACGCTGGAGGGACTATGTCTCACAGCTGGCCTGGGAACCCCTTGGTGTCCTCCCGATGGAGCTGGAAGAGGTCGCTGGGGACCGGGAAGTCTGGACTTCCCTACTGAAGCTACTGCCCCCGCGACCCGGACCCGGATAAGCGGAAGAAAATGGAATGGAATGGAATTATTACCATCATCTCGTCTTGTAACACACCTAATAATAATAATAATAATAAAAACAATAAATATGATGACAATAATGACAAAAAATAATACATAATACATAGTAACAATTATAACAAAAACAATAATACATACATATGTACTACTATACACTGTATTATACACCACTATTTAATTATCATCATCATCATCGTCTTGTCCTTTTACACCACTAATATTAATAATGATAATAATGAAGCTGATGATAATAATGATAAAAATTATGCAATAGTAACAACAACAACAACAACAAAAATAATAACACATTATTACTACTACTACTACTACTACCATCATATTTTTTATTATTATATGTATTTATTTTTGTGTGTCTGCGTGTCTTACCAGTAGCAGAGCCTCCAACTGGTTAATGTAGATCTCCTCACTGGCCAAGAAACCAGAAAGCACAAGTTTCTTCATCTCCAGTCCTTTCTCAATGTCTCCCTGTACAAGAAAAAATAAAGAAACGTCATATTATATTAATATGCTTTAGAAGCATATTTATACCCAGTGTTCCCCTGGAGCTCATTGTGCTGTAAATGTACGTGGATTATAGATTTGCATCCAAATGTTTTGATTGCTTAGCTTCTTCAACAGCTTGTTCCGGAATCACCATCCAAATAAGGTTGCGGTTATGTTACGAAACACCAATATGGATACGAATAATAAGGATATTGTAAAAATAAGTACTGGAAAAGGATGGTGTTAAGTACAGTTTAGAGCAAATCAAGTAAAGAAATAATATTGTGAAATAATCTATAATATTATGAACAATAACGCCTCGCTCTGTCCGGAGCTGAGGCAGGTCCATGTCCACACTTAAGAGCAATAAAGCAAAAGGTTGAAGAGCAGATCAATCATTAACGTAGTTTGATTCTTACAAATATATCAGCGTACCAGCCATCGTACAAAGCAAGAGTTGTGATGTTGAGGTTGGATTACGCGTTTCAAACAACCTTGTCAGGTTACGCATGTTGCAAGTGAGATTTATTTGAGGTGACAGTACCTTGATCTTAAGAGAGATAGGTGTTATAAAATGAAGTCAAAGTTGTAGGTCACGAGATCTGCAATGCCATAAAAAAATGAAAAGGAATTGAGCGCTACAACTTTGGGCTGTGACATTGCTTTCTTCTCCAATAGGTCAGCGGTGACCACAAGAATGTAAACAGGAAGTGAAAACTGTGACCAAGTCAACACAGCGTGGATGAAAAAAAATGTGTCCAAAACTAGATGGGACAGCTCTAGTCCATCTTGTAGAAAGGATAGCTCTTGTCTAGATTTTGAGCGTGAAAGGAGAAGTAAGGGGTAGGGTGCAAGGGGTAATGGTAGGGGGTCAGGTATAAAGGATGGGTAAAGGGTAAAGGGGAATGGTAGGGAGTCAGGTGTAAAGGATAAGGGGTAATGGTAGGCGGTCGGATATAAAGGATGGGTAAAAGGTAAGGGGTAATGGTAGGGGGTCGGGTGTAAAGGATGGGTAAAGGGTAAGGGGTAATGGTAGGGGGTCGGGTGTAAAGGATGGGTAAGAGCGTAAGGGGGGAAAGGTAGGGGTCAGGTGTAAACGATTGATCAAGGGTAAGGGGTACAGGTAGGGGGTCAGGTGTAAAAGATGGGTAAAGGGTAAGGGGTACAGGTAGGGGGTCAGGTGTAAAGGATGGGTAAAGGGTAAGGGTAAAGGGTAAGGGGTAAAGGTAGGGGGTCAGGTATAACGAATGGGTAAAGGGTAAGGGTAAGGGGTAAAGGTAGGGGGTCAGGTATAAAAGATGGGTAAAGGGTAAGGGGTAAAGGTAGGGGGTCAGGTATAAAGG